>CAUYQU010038448.1:0-35330 GCA_963574635.1 Cheracebus regulus
GTCTGCAGCGCTTCCAATTGCTGTTTTCCTTGTGGGGATGGGACCAGCCGAGCCCATCCGTCCCGTACACTCCGCACCGGGAAGCGCCGCGCTGGAGCGCCGGCAAAACAGCCGCGCCGGCCAAACGAGTCGCGCTGGCGACCTGTGTGGCTCCTCTGCCGGGAATCTCCTGGTCTGTGAGCAACAAAAATTCGTCGGAAAGTGCGGCGTCCACTCGTTCTCTGCGCTTTCACTGGGAGCTACATTCCTGAGCTGTTGCTAATCGGCCATCTTGGATCTCTCCTCATCTCTAATTTCTTTCAGCAATGTTGTGTAATTCACTTTGTAGACATCTTTCACCTCCGTGACTAGCTGTAATCCTAGGTATTTTCTGTGTGGGTGGCTACTGTGAATGGGATTGCATTCTTTATTTGGCTCTCAGTTTGTATGTTGTTGTTATAGAAATGCAACTGATAAATGTGTATTGATTCTGTGTCTTGAAACTTTGCTGAAGTTGTTTTTCAGATTTAGGAGCTTTCAGGTAGAGACTATGAAGTTTTATAGATATAAAACCATATTGTCTGCAAAAAGAGATAGTTTGACTTTCCTTCTTCCTATTTGGATGCCTTTTATTTTTTTTCTCTTGCCCAATTGCTCTGACTATGAAGTCCAGTACTATGTTGAGTAGGAGTGGTGAGAATGGGCATCTTTGTCTTGTTCCAGTTCTCAAGAGGAATGCTTCCAGGTTTTGCTCATTCTGTGTGACATTGTCATAGGTAGCTCTTATTATTTTGAAGTATGTTCCTTCAATGCCTAGTTTGTCAAGGGTTTTTAACATGAAGGGATGTTGCATTTTATCAAACTCCTTTTTGGCATCTACTGATAATATCTTGTGTTTTCGTTTTTAGTTCTATTTATGTGATGAATCACATTTATTGATTTGTATATATTGAACTAACCTTGCATCCCAGTGATAAAGCATACTGATCATGGTAGATTAGCTTTTTGATGTGCTACTGGTATTTTGCTGAAGATTTTTACATCAATGTTCATCAAGGCTATTGGCCTGGTGATTTCTTTTTTGGTTGTGTCTCTGCTAGATTTTGGTATCAGAATGATGCTGGCCCCACAGAATGAATTAGGGGACAGTCCCACTTCCTCAGTTCTTTGGAATATTTTCCACAGGAATGATACCAGTTCTTCTTTATACATCTTATAGGATTTGGCTGTCAATCCACCTGGGCTTTTCTTTTTTTTTATTGTTAATGGGGTTTTTATTACTGATTTAATTTTGAAACATATTATGATCTGTTTAGGGTTTCAATATCTCCCTCATTCAACCTTGGGAGGTGGTAAGTTTGCAGGAATTTATCCATTTCTTGTAGCTTTTCTAGTTTGTGTGCATGAAGGTGCTATAATAGTCTCTGAGGGTTTTGTATTTCTGTGGAGTCAGTGGCATTGTGACCGTAGTTATAATCTTGTTATAGCCTTGCTTTTAAGCTGAGAATATTCATGAGTCACTTTGAATGTAAAAGGCTTCCTTTCTTACCTTACAAATGAAAGGCACTCAAGATAAAAAGGAAACATGCCCTTATAAAACTGCTCCTGAATCCTCTGACTGTAGCTTAACCATGGGCTATGAAACATATAAACTATGATATTTTAGATCCTGTCATAATATAAAAGTACTAACAAGATCTCTTCTGCAAACAATGCTGTGTAGCATAAACACTTTTTCTCTATCATATTTATTGCATCACATAAATGTTATGGTAAAATGCTTTACTGTAAAATCCTGCAGCATCATATATCTGCATATTTAGACAGCTGAGTTCATCTTCAAATCAGCATTACTAAATCCACTTATGAACAACTGAAACAAATTCACAACCACTCAGCGCTAACACTAGGACACTTAGACACCATTAATGTTCTACTGGGAGTTTCAAGTAACACTGTATCCATTAAGAGAAAGGAAATTGTAGAAAGATGATCTTTAAGATGATGACAAGTGAAATGGCAAATTATTTCTGCCCTAAAGGCAATAATTTTTCCATTAGCTATATTGTTCTTTTAAAAGCCTATTCTTTAATTATTATTGTATAATTTATATATTCTACAAAATTTATGTTGGTTATAAGTTTATGTGTAGAAATATTCATATGAAGTTTGACTACAGCTAAATTACTAGCCTCACTTCAAAACACAATGCTAAGAGTTTATTATTTAGAAGTCTTTAAAAGTTTGCCTCTAAATGTTTTTTGTTTTCACTGAAATATTTTTAATAATGTAGAAAATATGCTTAAGAGAGAATGATTTCAGCACATTTCTAAATATATTATATTTGAGTAAAACTCTAATTACAGAAAAATGTTATTGATAAATTGCCGTTAAGCTTCTCTTACCAAGTGGAATATTGCCCTGGAGCAGGGTCCATAAACTTTTTCCATAATGATCTTTGTAGTGAGTATTTTCAGCCCTCCAGGCCTACTCAGCTCTGCTGTTTAGGACAGAAGCAGTCACAGGCAATATATAAACAAATGGAAATGATTTTGTGTTTTGATAAAACTTTAGTTACGGAGCCTGAGACCTGAGTTTCATATAATTTTCATGTGTCAGAAAATATTACACCTCTTTTGATTTTATTTCCAACCATTTAAAAATGTCATAATCATTCTTAGTAAACTGGCCACACAAAAAAACAGGCCCTGGCTGGGTTTTGCCTTGAGTTGTCAATTACTAACTATTTATGTCAAGGGCCTCATTTAATATTAAAAGTAATTTTTGCAGGGAACCGATGAGCAGGTGAGAAGGAGAGTACTGAGAATGTCAAAGGAGTTTTAGAATCTTTTTCACAAAAAAAGATTTTGCTCTTGACAGATGTTTTTTTTGCCAGAAGTCATAACCTCATGCGGCTCAGACTTTATCCAAAACTGAAATCTTGATTTTCCTCAAACCTGCTTCTCCTCTAATCTTCTCTATGTCAGGAAGCGGCAGCACCATCCACCTCCTTCTCCCTCATCACCCATCTCAAATCCGTTAGCAAATATGTGTGCCTGTTCCTTCTAGGACTCCCTAATTGCCACCACCTGTTCATACCAACACTCTCTCTCACCTGAACCACCGTCTTAATTCCCAGTTGACCTCCCCTTCCTGTGACTTTCTCCTCAGCAACAATCCGTCTTCCACAACATATCTTGCTGTTTGCAAATCAGAAATCTGATGATCTCACACTTACTAGCTACAATCTTGGCCAAGTTAACAAAATACCTTAAGATCCCGTTTCTGCTTCTGTAAATGGAAGGAGTGATTATCCATGCTTCTAATTTGATGTGAAGATTAAATGACTAATGTTAAACATTTAGATGATGCCTATTCTGCAATCCCTATTTAATGAACTAGGGCCCATAAGATGGTAGCTACAACCATTATCATTGTCACTCTCCTAATTAAAATGGATTGCTGTTAGAATAAAATCAAAATGTGTCATCTCTTACATCTTTCAGAAGCTACCTGCCTCTTCTTGCCTGCCTTATGTTTGAAGCTTGTTATGTCTTGGCCACTAGATCTTATTTTAGTTTCTCATGCACTCCAGACTCTCCAGGACCGTCACAACTGCACTTTCCTATTCCTGTCACTGGATTCTTAATGTAAATGTCACTTCCTCAGAGAGGCCTTCCCTGACCACTTATTTAAAAAATATTCCCCACAAACTCACACCCTACACAATCACAGAATTCTGCTTGTTTCTTTTATAACAACTCTCATGGTATATTATTTATTAATGTATTTATTTCTATATTTTTGTTAGAATACAGTTTCCAGGAAAGAGATATAAGCCTATCTCCTTCACCACTGTGCAAATATTGATTGTCTATAAACATTTATGAAATAAAACAAAGAAAAATGAAATATCACAGATATCTGCCAATTTTATTCAACTTCTGATATATTCATTTAAATTCAGCAGACTCTAGGTGGTCAGTAAGTAGACTCACTCATTTTTCTGTCCATTTATCCAGCAGCATGTATCAAGTACCTTCTGAGTTAGGCCTGTGCAGATTATAGAGGATCGACAGCCTTGGTAGTTGCTTTCAAAGAATTTATAACATAATTGCATAAGGTGTCATTTAAAAGTGCATATCAAAAATATACACATCAATGAGTCAATATACTTATTTCCTTCAGGTTTAAGTTTGAAGTTTCTATTTCATTAAAACATTCATCATATAAAATAGCACCTCTAACTGGCACTATCAGTTATATAGTAAACATTGAACATGTACCAGTTGCTATCTTAAGCAATGAAATTCTACTTGGATTTCTTTCTCCTGCTACACTTCACTTTTTAAGAGAAAGAAGCAAAAATCACACAAATCAGTTATCGGATATTCTGATGTTTTAGAGTTTGCAGGTTTGTCTTGGGATCTGTATACATATATCATGTTCTGCCTGGGCTACAGTCTCCACAGGAATTCATGTTGACCCTGATGCACTGCAAGGTCATTGATACAAGGGAGATTATATTTTACCCAGTATGCTAACTAAATCCAGAAAATATGTAGAGATATATTCAAGAAATTTTTCAAAACTATTTAAAAAACAAACAAACAGCATTTCTGCCCATAAAGAGCTTAAACCTTCATAATCCAAAGAACAAGGGCAGCCTATAACTAGCTGTCTGGTTAGAGGTTTTGTTTGCGAGTTCAGCCCTCACTTGGTTATTTAATTCTCTTTAAGAATTATGCATGCATTTAGAAATTGCTACCATCAGGTGGTACAATAATGATATTTTCCTGGGCCAAACCAACAGATTTTCACAATGTATTGTTAATTCAGAGAGACAGTTCTACTGGACTGTCTTTGTTACAAATGAGAACATTAATTAAAACTTCTGAAATGAAGTAATTTTTAAAATACACAAATACCTATGCTGTTTTAAAAAGAAAAGTAATTTAATAATTTGTAAAGTAACATGGGGGTGATAAAAGTTACTATGGAAAGCAGAAGATATGAATGCACTTAAATGATCTGCTAATAACTGCGTGATCTGTGGCAATTCTGCCCCTCCAGACTCAGTTTCTATATTGGGAAAAAAAAATAAGTAAAACAACTTGAATGAAAAGATTTCTATAAATCTTATATTTCTAAAGTTACAGGAATTCAATACTACTTAATTGAACATTGGCAGTGAGTTTTAATGCAATTAACTTTTTTATTAGGTGTTAAAACTTTTTTATTACGGATTGATTATTATTTATTCTGTTAAATTCATTTAAACGTTTTCCTTTATTATTAAAAGAAATAATAAAATTATAAAATTATAAAATAAGAAAATACTTTTTCTTTTAATAGTAAAAGAAAACCTTTAGATGACTTTAACAGAATATAATTGAGCCAAGAAAGACTTGTAAATTGGGCAGCCCCGGGACCAAAATAAATTCAGAGCAACTCTGGGGCTGCCACATGGTCAGATAACATTTATGGACAGAAAAAGGAAAATGAGATACAAGAAAAACAGAAGTCGGGTACAAAAACAGCTGGATTGGTTACAGCTCAGCATCTGCTTTAGTCAGGCAAGGTTTGAACAATTGGCCGCCAGTGATTAGGCAAAGCTCTCTGATTGATAAAAGATGTTACAGTCTGTTTACACCTCGTTAGCTCATAGTTCACTGTATGGAGAAACCTTTAGAGCGGACTTACAACTGGTAAGAAGGCAGCTTTAGGCTAAACTTAACACTGGTAATTCACTTGCCTCCTAAACTGTGAATGTAACTACCATTACAAACTTTAACATCAAAGAGAATTTTTTTTCCTGTCCCTTGATTTTTTAAAAAAAGAAAGAATAAAAAAGATAACATATACTTTTTCCTCTCATATACTCTAGCTTTTCTATCTTTTCATCTGAATGATTGGTGGGGGGAGAAGGGTAGGGTAGGGGAGAGAGAGACAGAGACAGAGAGAAAGAGAAATACAAGTTACAAGGCAGAATTATCTTTCTGATTGCATGAAACCCATAGATCACTTTCTCCACAACAGAAATCTTTTCAGTAACCTCAATCCATGTTTTGGCTTTATTTTTTATTTTATCATGCTTTAACTGGATTATGGAATAAAACCAAATTTCAATTTGATTTCTGTTCGATATTGTTTTTCTCAAAGGGATTGTAGCTTTTTCCTATTTAAAAGCCAAATTTACCTTCAGTGAAAACAATAAAAGAAAATTGAACAGGAATTTCAACATAGAGTGACTTTGTCATAATAAAAGCAAGTTAGATATACATGGGAACCTTCAGCAACTCTCAAAGTGCTTTATATCAGTGTTCCCGATGACCACTGTGTATTTGTATGTTTACACACTAAGAAATTGACTTTTGCACTTAAAGCAAATGAACTTTGAAATAGAGAAATAGTAATTCAGCTCTGAACAGAAGTCAGTCACTGTGTTATGACACAAAGAAATAGAAGTTTAGGCCTGGCCCTCAAGAATCTCAGTTAACTTTTAATAGCTTTGCAAACTGAGTTGGCAACAAATATTTTCAAATGTGAAGAAAATCAAGAAACATCTCACCTGATTCTGTTTGGTAAAAAAATTGTTATGAGTTTATTTAAGACTCGTCATGAAAACTTCATCCCTTATATATGATATTATCTCCTAACATGCAGAATCAGTGCAAATCTTAGCTGCTTTTTAGTGAAGCTCAAGGGAAAAGTCTTGATGACCAACATAAGGAAGAGTCCATTTTAACATAGCAGCAATGCATTTATGAAATCCTAGCTGGAGCCGATTCAGACATGGACATAGGATGTGCTTTGTTGCTCTCTAGGGAAAAAAGAGCCACTTTTCTCATTGGACTTGTGGGGATTGGGAGCAGACAGCTGGGTTCAACCAAGTAGCTGAGTAGAGCCATCTTGCTTCTTGGAATGGAAGAGTCACTACGAGGTGGAGCTGGACACTGACTCAGCAGTGAGAGACTGAAAGAGAGGCAGTGGCCACTGTGGAAGAGCACATCATCTATAGAGCAGATACAAATCCTTTAGGTTGTTTTTTGAAGTTCCACAGTTTACCTCTGTGGAAATGTTAAGTGCCTCCATTATAAATAACTTATAAATAATACTAACACAACACGTATAACACATTCCTGATATTTACAAATAAAACTGTCCAGAAATTTTAAAAGGAAAACCAAACATACACTTAATGCATTTATAAGAAATACCTTTTTAGAAAATAAAATGTATATGTTTTGTATATGTTTCAAACTTTGATGAGCCTCTAAGATATGGAATAAGCAATTTTTTTCAAAGTCTGATTGGCAAAGGAGAGAGTCCTCATTTACAAATCCCATCCAGTATGCCAGCCATTCTCCTGGGTGATTCAGACACCGAGATGAATAATACACTCTGCTCAAACTCTAGGATCCCCCACTCTACAGAGGAGTGTTAATACATAAGCATCCAACATGTTGACACCCAAAAGTGCAACAGTAGCATAAAGGAAGTAAGGATTCTGCTTGGAAGAAGAGAAAGGAGAGAAAGTAATAAGATTTAAGGTTACTTTCTAGGATATACCTTGGGAGCATATCTCTCACTGTTCTTCTTTAGCACAAAATCCACAACAGCATGAAAGTTTGAAAACAGAGAACAATATGCCAGTGTCATTTTTAGATGCATAAACTTTGACATCACACATACAGTGACAACTAAGGAATCACTGCCTCACTAACATTAAGTTTCCTTACCTATAAGGTAGATGGATGTCGTACATAAACACCTCAGACTTTGGAGCAAAATTAAATGAGAGTATGTATGTATAGTACTTTACGTAGTAGCTAGCATGCAGTAAGTACAATTACTCTTGGAAATTATTTTTATTTTCTAAAGAAATGGGAGTTATAGTTTCACAAACAGAACATTTAAGGATTCTTTAATAGCTCTATGAGACTAGAATATGACATTTGAATGGAGTGGCTGTGAAGAAAGAGGCCAAAAAAAGATTACTCAGCGAAGTTCCATTAATGCCCCACAAAGGAATTCCAACTTGATGCAAATGTAATGGTAAAAACCCAGCGAACATGACTATGTGCTTTGGAACGTTAAATCTAGGGACAATTGGAAGACGATATGGAGCAGGCAACCAACCAAGAGGCCTTTCACTGGGGGAACAGTTTCTGCTGTGAAAGCAGTAGGCCAGTTTTTATAATTTGTGGGTCATTTTGAATATTGTCATGGTTATTTGTTATATAACTTTAATATGCATCTTAAAAGTTTCTGCAATAATTCACATGATTTTTTTGTTAAGACAATGATCAAAGTTTTTGCAAAAAAAAATTCCAGCATGAAGATGCCATTTTGAAGAGATGTATTATTCTAAGTACAAAGTCTATTTTGGGCCTGGTGTGGTGGCTCACATCAGTAATCCCCAACACTTTGGGAGGCCAACACAGGCAGATCACCTGAGGTCAGGAGTTTGAGACCAGCCTGGCCAATATGGTGAAACCCCATCTCTACTAAAAGTACAAATATTAGCCAAGCGTGGTAGTGGGCACCTGTAATCTCCTCTACTCGGGAGACTGAGGCAGGAAAATTGCTTAAACCTGGGAGGTGGAGGTTGCAGTGAGCCAAGAATGTGCCATTGAACTCTAGCCTGGATGACAAGAGCAAATCTCCATCTCAAAAAAGAAAGAAAAAAAAGTCTATTTTGAAGCTGACTTGGTATAAGCATTTTATGCTATAAAGCGAGATACACAAGCATTTAGAAAGTTAAAGCAGCAAGAAAATAAAGCTGTTTTTTTGTGTGTGCATCTCAGGTCGGTGTACTTTTCAGTATCACCTCAACATTCTCTTTTCCCTATGGGAAGATGTCTGAATACACATTGGTGGTATTCATACATTCATACATGTTTCAAAGTGAAATAATTTGTGAAATTTTAAATCATGAATTTGGATGGATAACCTTAAAATATGAAAGATAGATGAAAGCAATGAAAAGACATTAATATACATTTTTCTAACAGTAATGTTAGAAACACAACTTTTGGTTGTGATCTTATTCAGAATATCACTGAAAAAGATAGATGACAACATAGATATTTGATAGTTGTGTTCTAAAAGTGAAAATGTCACGTCTAGCTGAGTATCTTAAGAACCGTAGATTGTTTCAGAACAACGAAACCACAGTCCTAACCTGGAGACAAACATTGTACTTTTGTGCCCTCCAGTGGCCATTTGGAGAATATACCCATCCTCAAAGAATCATTAAGAAACATGAAGTGGCTGAGGGCAAGCCAATGGCAAAGGAGACAAGCAAACTGTACACTCAGAGACCCTGAGGGTATTTCCTTCTCTTACATAAATTTACTGAAGTAAGAAGAGAGCTAGCAGGTTTGGGAGATTCTTCAGACTGCTTCCAAGAATGCAAAGAAGCTACTGGTTTGGACTACAGGTGGTTCTTTTGATCATTCTTGAATATATTCTTCTTAGACACTTTTTAAACAAGCATTGCCAAGCACAGAATGGAAGCTTAAATTTTTATTTCAATCAAAGACATTATGCATGGGACACAAATGACACTAAGCTTCTCACTCTGAGAGAGGTGGCTCTTCAGTCAACAGACTCCTGTGCTGATAGCAGATAGCAGATAGCTACTGGAATGCCAGGGAAATAATTGCACATGTATTTTGCAGGAGCCTCAAAATCAAATCACACTGGCAGAGCAAAGAGTTTTGGCAATCAAATTTTAATTGAATAGTCAGAGTTTGATGGAACATCCAAATTAGAAAAATGCCTGTTTATTAATATAGAAATTATCTATTTTTTCATCTTTACCTTTCAGTATTAGTTTAGCTCCAGAATTAGATGCAGTTAATAGAGCCAGATCTGCAGAGCATCTTAGATAGATTTTGACTCCTATTTTAAATGTGGCTGGAATTTCTGATACTATTTCTTCCATGGTCCTACAGGGAATAGAGCCTTTGGCCTTTATATGGTTGTGGGTTTTGGTGGGGATTTTTAGATCACTTTGCTGTCTTGTTATGAGAATTAAATAGATCAAAATGTCTCTAATTTTCAAAATAACTTTTGTTTAAACCCAGTGACTGCTTAACTATTTGCAAAATACTTCTGAAAACTCTTTAGTTTTTCACAAATGGAAGCTTTCTTTTACTAGGCAGACAATTCTGTTTAACAAGTGAGTTCGGATCCCGCATCAAAGTGAATTTAATAGCCTGGAGATCCTGTTTCACTTTCTGAGAGAACAGATCCTATAAATTGCATTCTATGTGCCATTCCACTTCCTGTCTGATGGTGATGCGGAAAAACAGCTGTTGTGTGGGAACTATTCAGAGCGGTGTTTCTCAAACCACAGGTCATGGAAGGGTGGTTAAGTAGGCCCTGTTTCCCTTTCTTCCAAAATAGCACCCAAGGCTCTTCTGACCTTGCCTCCTTCCACCTCTTAGTTGTAAGCCTACTAAGGAGTAAGTTTATCCTACTTCCTTTTGTTGTGTTTATTTTTAATTGGGGAGGAATAAATACATATCCTGGGAGAGGCTAGAGTTATCTTGAGAGACGTGCAGTGTAAATATATATACACACACAGACACATCCACATTTACATACACACACACACACACATATACACACACACAGATATATATGTATAAGTAGAGTTCTCTTTTTTTTTAGATTAGCATCAAATGAATCTCCTAGTCTAGGAACTAAAGCAAACCACATCGCTCTAATTTTAGTTCACCTTACCTTCAAACAATATTTTCACCCTGCCTTCAAATGGTAAAGAGATTTAGATTTAATTATTCAATGTGATAATATAACAGAAATCACAAGCCAGCATTAACCTAGGTTTACAGTTACGCAAATAGCAAGGATTAAACAATATACAATAGGTTGACAAATGTGCTATCTGCTACTGGATAGGAGACAACGGCAACAAGTTTCATTGGTGTCTTGGACAACTGATGCAAATGTACTAGCTGGGAAATAAACCAGACCTCAGCCCTGTTGATAGTGTAGACATCATCACAAAGGATGTTTTAATAATGACACTGTGGCTAGCTCTTCTCTTCCTTCTTCCTTTACTCTCTAGTTGTAATTTGCATAATGAGTGAAACTCCTGTTTTGCCTCTCATTCCAATGGCTTCTCTTAGGAAATTCATGGTTTAGAAAAACAGGTTAGGGCCAGGCACAATGGCTTATGCTTGTAATGTCAGCACTTTGGGAGGCTGAGGCCCGCAGATGACGAGGTCAGGAGTTCAAGACCAGCCTGATCAACATGGTAAAACCCCATCTCTACTAAAAATACAAAAACTAGTGGGGGCATGGTGGCACATGCCTATCATCTTAACTACTCAGGAGTTTGGGACAAGAGAATCAGTTGAACCCGAAATGCGGAGGTTGCAGTGAACCGAGATTGTGCCACTGCACTCCAGCCTGGGTGACAGAGCAAGACTCAATCAAAAAAAGAAAGAAAGAGGAAGGAAAGAAGGAAGGAAGGAGGGAGGGAAAGAAGGAGGGAGGGAGAGAGGAAGGAAGGAAGGAAGGAAGGAAAAAAGGTTAAAGTTTTGGTTTTTGGGTTTTTTTTTTTTTTTTTTATTAAATAAAAACAGGATGAACTAATAGCTGACATCCGTCAGAGAGGCTGCTCTTTTGCCTGGCATTGAGGTCACAAGCACAAGGCCATGTAGAGACAGAACCTAAGAAATTATCATAAAAAGCAATAAGATGACAACAGAAAGGACAAGTAGAAATTATTAGGTGTTTTTAGGCTTCTGGTTAAAAGAGATATTTTAAAACCTTATCAAATCTGACCCACTTTCTTTTTGATTCAACATAAATGTACCCAATTGTATGAATCGTTGCTATAGAAAATTTTGGTTCACAGCAGCTGAGGCAGTAATCTCCAACCTGCATAGAAGTCTTAACTTCTAAACAATTTATACTTTTAAAAATTATATAAATTCTACGTTTATTACTTTAAAAACATTTGTTGCAAAAATAAATATTCTGGATTCTTAAATAAAAATTTACAGGGATAAGGGTACTTTTTCAAGGTAAATTTCCCTTTTGATATCTTCCAAGTGTTTGAAGAACAAAGGAGCCATTACTATTTTCAGGGCCTTCCAAGATATGCAATTAGTGTTTATGAGTCTTCATTAATTAATATTTTAAGCTAACCATTTTAACCATAATATAATGTTAATAATTTTATTTTTCTGATATAAAATATAAGAGAATATTATGACCAGTCTCTGAATTCAACCAAAGCTAAATTCAACAGCAGTTAGATAAGCTGAAGATAAAAGACAAATGATAGCATTATTTATTTAAAAATGAAACACAATTTTAAAAGGAAAAACAAAGAAGTATGTTCCCTTGTGGGACTCCTCTGTTTTCATAGTGAGCACTTCTGTAAGTAATCCTTTTTCCTATGTTCGCACTAGATATAAATGGGTTATAAAACATTTACATACTAGGATGAATAGATTTTGAGCCTGGCAGGGTTTAGTCATGTGCAACATATTTTGAAGCTTATGAGAATTAGAAAAGTCATGGGAAAATAAAATAAAGAAATTAACTGAAAAGAATGACAAGGATTTAGCCAACTAGAAAGTGTAATTATAGTGTATTTTCCTTCAAATTACAAGCTGTCTGCATAAGTGTCCACTAATCCTTTGAGTCTAAGATGCCTTAACTGATAATCTAGAATAGGATCAGGCAGAACCAATGAGGTAGGATGTAAATATTAATAACAAACAATCCCAACATCTTACTTTACACATTCATTTATTATTCTCCTCCAATAAACTTTTATCCACGGTTACTAACAAACTACTAAACTGACTGTTTTTTTTTTCCCACTGCCTAATAACAAACAGCAAAGTGCCTCAAGTGACCTGTTAGAAAGAAGGAGATGTAGCTGAGAAGATCCTAAGTAACCCCTATACTGGCCAACAACGTGTTGAATAACCAAGAATTAATTAGCTGACAATCACTCATCCTCTTGTTATTTTTTGTTAATCACTCAAGTGAATTTGCATGTAAATACTGGGGGCAAATAATAATTCCTTCTTACCCTTTTTGCTACCAAATACTGGTTATATTTATAATTATCCTGCCAAGAGCAAACTGTGCGATAGATCTTTAAATATTACAAATGAAAGAGGCGGGGAGAAAAAAAAATAAACATACATCTCCCATCCATTTTTCTAATGTAGTTTAATAAATTTTTCTAGAAAGAAAGAAAGACTAAAGTTGGAAGGTCATCTTTAAGTTTCTGTGAAAATCATATTTGCCTCTGTAAACAAATTAGCAAAACACACTTCATTTTTATGGTATCTGTTCCAATATCACATATTTTTTAAAAGTGGCATTGCTTTCCCTTAACTGTAGAACAAAGCCAAGAAGCCTCTGTCTAGTCTTCAGGGTCTCCTAGGGTATGACCTCAGTGGCATTCAGAATACTGTGAGTAGGATTTATGTATGACAACTGAGTCTGCATTATGAAGATGTTGTGTCCCCTGACTTACTCTCTGAGGTTGTTTGCTTTTTGGGAAGCCAGTTACCCTATCATGAAGACACTTAGGCAATTTGTGGAAAAGCTCACATGGAGAGGAAGTGGGCCCTTCTTCTAACAACTAGCACCAGCTTGCCAACTATGTGAGTGGGCATCTTGGAATTGCAGCTTTAGTTCTAGTCAGGCTTCATATGTCTAAGGAGATGACATCTTTTTTTCTTTAATTTGACCTTTAAGTTCAAGGGTACATGTGCAGGTTTGTTATATAGGTAAACTTGTGTCATGGAGGTCTGTCATACAGATTGTCACTCAGATATTAAGTATAATGCCCATTAGTTATTTTTACTGATCCTGTCCCTCCTCCTACCCTCCACCCTCCAAAATGCCCCAGTGTGTGTTGTTCCCCTCTATGTGTCCATGTATTTTCATCATTTAGCTCCTGCTTATAAGTGGGAACATGCAGTATTTGGCTTTCTGTTTCTGTGTTAGTTTGCTAAGGATAATGGCCTCCAGCTCCATCCACGTTCCTGAAGAGGACATAATCTCATTCTTTTCATGACTGTATAGTATCCCATAGTATATATGTACCACATTTTCTTTATCCAGCATACCACTGATGGGCATTTAGGTTGGTTCCATGTCCTTGCTACTGTGAATAGTGTTTCAATGAACGTATGTATACATATGTCTTTATAATTATTTACATTCTCTTGGGTGTTTAACAAGTAATGGTATTGCTGGATTGAATAGTATTTCTGTTTTTAGATGTTTGAGGAATCCCCACACTGCTTTCCACAATGGGTGAACTAATTTACACTCCCACCAACAATGTATAAGCATTCCTTTTTCTCCACAACCCCACCAGCACCTGTTATTTTTTGACTTTTGAAAAACAGCCACTCTGACTGGTATGAGATAGTATCTCATTGCGGTTATGATGCATTTCTCTAATGATCAGTGATGTTGAGATTTTTTTTCATATGATTGTTGACTGCATGTACGGAGATATCATCTTGATGAGCTAAGACAGAACTGCCCAGCTAAATTACTCCCAACTCCTGCCTCATAGAAACCATAATATGATAAATGTTTATTGTTGCTTTAAGGCAATACATCTTGAGATAATTTGTTATGCAGTCTTAGATCAATAATATATAACCTGTATTAAAATTTAATGTATAAAATGATCTGAATAAATGTCAGGATGAATTTTATTTTAAAAACTAAGTCAACACATCTTTTAAAAAATTTAGGTTTTATTTTTACTACTTAATATGAAGGTTAAGAATATTTACACATCCCATATATCATGGTACTAAATTTTTTTCATATGAAACCTAAAAATAAAAACTTAATTAATATTATTTTTAAAAGAAAACAAGAATATGGGCTAGGTGTTAAGTTGTATTAATTTTTAAGTAATCCAAGTATTCATATTAATATTCACTGTCAATGAAAAAATTAAATCAATAAATGAGGAGCTAAAACATCAGAATTTTTTTACTTGTTTCACATACACAAACAAGATGATGATAAGCTGATATAAAACAAGACCTTTTAAAAATCAACTCTATGTGTACTAGAGGCTTAATATTTCTAAATATTGTAAGAAATGCAAAATAAGACAGTTTCTTAATTCAGGATGCTTTTAGTCTCGTTTGATAGTAAAAATCTAGTAAACACTTAAAAACTAAGGGAGATTTTTGGGCTATTGGATTAAGTGCTTTCAGAAAACTGAAGAAATAAAACTGAAGCAGAGGTGGTTAGGTGTTGATGAAAGAGGTTTGTGTAGATGGGTAAATATCATTGATTTATGTTGGGCTTTGGAGTCTGATAAGGGTGAAGATGAGTGTATTAGGTCACCAGCTGCTCCTCCTTCTCCCAGAGTCAGGGGAATTGGGTGAGTGGGTAAGGAGGCCTTGCCTTCCAGTAACCACTCCTTGATGTTCCCTTAGAGTCATCCCCTTGAAGACTCCCATCGCTTTGATGACACCAGCAGGGGTGACCCCTTTTAAGCCATCAGAATAGTTTACCCATGGGAGCAGCATGATGTTCCTCATGTGAAACATTAGCCTGCTTCCACTCCTCTCCTGCTGTTTGGTGCTGCCCAAGTATATTCTGAGAAGAATGAGAGTCCAGAGGGGTTGGTTTTTATACTTCCAATAATGCATGTGAACCAAAAAGCCAATCTGTAATTGATCCCTAAACTCCAAGCCTACTATAATGACATGAATTTTTGCCTAGATTCATGGTATTTTGTATTTCACAGTCTCATTTTCTTATAAATATTTCTCAATACAATTCTATACTATTGGAAACACTAACCAGAAGTGAGAATACGGGATTTTCTAGGTAGGTATGTAGATGAATATATAAAGAGATGGATGGGTGAGAATCAGATAGTGGTTTAGCACAGGTTTTAAAGTCAGTCTGCCTGCATGTAAAACCTAGTACAACTCCTTTTGAAGCATGTGACATGGGAAAGTTGGTAGATTGTCTGTGTTTCAGTTTTCTCCAGAAGGATGTAGTCATTTCTTGTAACAATTAAATGACAATAAGTATAAAACACTTAGAATAATGCCTACCACATATTATGTAGTCATTAAATAAAACAACTATTTGTGTTTGGTGGTGCTGTTGATAGGAAAACATATTGCGTTGTTGTAATACTTGATGTTATCCCAAGTTTGCCTTATCTTTATGCCATCCCAGGTGTGTAAAAACTCTTACCTGTCCTACAAGCTAACCTAGTTTATCATTCTTTTGGAACATTTGACTTTTACTCGTAACCACATTGACTTATCACTGGTTAATGATCTACACTAATATTTCACTGTCTACCAGCTCGTATCCCCTTTCTCTTACTTAAGGGCATCATCCTAGAAATTATTTTCTCTTTTATGTGAATCTTTTTCCTCGCTCAAATCTTTAAAAACCAACCAACCAAACAAACAAAAACACTTTATCCCCATATCCCTACTTTAACTGCTAATCCAGTTCTTTGTTCCCATTTGAGAAAATTTCTTGCAACACATACAAACATAGCATTTCTAATTCCTCACCTCCCATCCTTTCTCGAGGCTCTTATTCATGTTGCTCTACTAAGATCACTATTGACCTCCAATTTCTGAAATTCAAGTTTTGATTATCATGTCTTATTTGACCTATCTATAATTTTTGACACAGTTGACCACTCCTCCTCCTTGAGACCTTTTCTTCACTTGGCTTCTAGAATCTCATATCCTCCTAGTTTTCTTTCTTTCCATTAGCTGTCCCATCTCTGCTGCTTTGGTTGGTTGGTCCTGAGCCTTCCAGTATTTCCAGGTTGGCATGCTTCACAACTCAATCCTTGATCTCTTCTCTTCCCTATGTACCCTTTTGTTCTTGGTGATCTTCAGGTAGTCTCACAGCATTCAATATGTGCTACATTGCTGACAGCTTCCAGATTTACATTTCCAGCCTAGATTTATCTTTTCAACTTCAGACATCTATCAACCTACTTGAAAAATACACTTGGGCAAATCATTACACATCACCCTAAAATATCAAAACTGAACTACTTTTTCTCTAAGCCTGTTTCTCTTAGAATTTTCCCTATTTTACTAAAAAGAACTCCATCTTACCCATTCATGAGGCTTTAAATTTCAGAATCATTCTTCTCTCTTTTCTTTCACTCACATCTTATCTTGGTCCAGCAACAAATCACATTAATTCTACCTTAAAAATGTATCCAAAATCAACCTCAGTCTAGGCCACATATCTTGCCTGGATTATTGCAATGACTTCTGACTTGTCTCCATATTTCTGCCTTTGTCTTTCTATTGCCTGTTTGCAACTTTGCAGCTATTTTAAAATATAAATTAGAGGGCAAAACCAACTGCTCAGAGCCCTCCAAAGGCTCCTTTTTAAGAATAAAAGGCAAATCTTTACAATGGTCTACAAGGCCCCAGACAGTTTGCACCCCTTCCTCCACCTTCCCTCCCATCTCATTGCTTCCTCCTCTCTTCTGCCTTCACACTATCCAGCCACTATCACTGTCTTTCTAATTGTAACACACATCAGACAGACTTCTGCTCCAGAGCAACTGCAGTTTCTGTTTTCTCTACACAGAATACTCCATCCTGAGTTCCTACAGGGCTCACTCCTCCATCTCATTCTCAGTTGCACCTTCTCTAATCTCCCAAAGTAAAACTGCAGCCCTCTGGCTTCTATTCCCACACTCCCTAGTACCCCTTTCTTTTTTTACTTTTATATTATTGTCTTCTTATTTTTCCATAAGTTATTGAGGTACCAGTGGTATTTGATTACATGAGTAAGTTCTTTAGTGGTGATTTGTGAGATTTTGGTGCATCCATCACCCGAGCAGTATACACTCCACCATATTTGTAGTCTTCAATCTCTTGTCCCCCTCCCACTTTTCCCCCTAAGTCGCCAAAGTCCATTGTATCATTCTTATGCCTTTGTGTCCTAATAGCTTAGCTTTCACATATCGGTGAGAGCATACAATGTTTGGTTTTCCATTCCTGAGTTACTTCACTTAGAATAATGGTCCCCAGGTTACTACAAATGCTGTTAATTCATGCTTTTTTTATGGCTGCATAGTATTCCATCATATATATATATATATACCATAGTTTCTTTATCCACTCATTGATTGATGGGCATTTGGGTTGGTTCCATGATTTTGCAATTGTGAATTGTGCTGCCATAAATATGTAAGTGTAAGTATCTTTTTCAAATAATGACTTCTTTTCCTCTGGGTGGATACCCAGTAGTGGGATTGCTGGATCAAATGGTAGTTCTACTTTTAGTTCTTTAAGGAATCTCCACACTGTTTTCCATAGTGGCTGTACTAGTTTACATTCCCACCAATGGTGCAGAAGTATTCCCTGTTCACCACATCCACACCAACATCTACTGTTTATTTTATTTTATTTATTTATTTTGGCCATCCTTGCAGGAATAAGGTGGTATCACATTGTAGTTTTGATTTGCATTTTCCTAATCTTTAGTGATGTTGAGCATGTTTTTATATGTTTGTTGCCCATTTGTCTATCTTCTTTTGAGGATTATGTATTCATGTCCTTAGCTCACTTTTTGATGGGATTGTTTTTCTTTTCCTTACTGGTTGTTTGAGTTTGTTGTCGATTCTGGATATTAATCCTTTGTCAGATGTATAAATGTTGAAGATTTTCTCCCACTCTGTGGGTTGTCTGTTTATTCTTCTGACTGTTCCTTTTGCTGTGCAAAAGCTCTTTAGTTTAATTAGGTCTCAGATATTTATATTTGGTTTTACTGCATTTGCTTTTGGGTTCTTGATCATGAAATCCTTGCCTAAGCCAGTGTCTACGAGAGTTTTTCCAATGTTGTCTTCTAGAATTTTAATAGTTTCACGTCTTAGGTCTAAGTCCTTAATCCATCTTGAGTTGATTTTTTAGGAAGTGAGAGATGAGGATCCAGTTTCATTCTCCTGCATGTGGCTAGCCAATTATTCCAGCACCATTTGTTGAAAAGGGTGTTATTTCCCTACTTTATCTTTTTGTTTGCTTTGTTGAAGATCAGTTGACTGTAAGTATTTGGGTTTATTTCTGCATTCTCTATTCTATTCCATTGGTCTGTGTGCCTTTTTTTGTGCCCATTCCACACTGTTTTGGTGACTATGGCCTTATAATATAGTTTGAAATCAGGCCTACTACCCTTTTCTTGCCTGATTTTTCTCCACAGCACTTACCACATTTACATACTGTATTTAGTTTGTTTCTTTGTTTCCTTCACCAGCATGGAAGTCATGAGGGTTGATTTTTTTTTTTTTTTGATCTCTTTTGTCCACTGTACCATCCTCAGCCAGCATCTATTAACAGTGCCTGACAAAAGCGTATTTTTATTGGTAATTTGCTAAAAGTAGTTTGTGATATCAAAAAACTGCCTGATTCTGCTGAAAACATAGACGATTTGAATACTGTTCTGATCATAATACTGAAATTACTTAAAATGTCCAAAATAATTTCAAAGGTTTATATTTTACCTTGTCTTAGTTTAAGTTATTTACCACAGTCTATCAATGCCTATTAGCATAACTGACTTGTGTGATTTACCAGTCTCAAGAGAGCTAATTAGATTGGTAAACACTAAAAAGATTACAGAATTTCCCTAGAATCATAGTTTGTCCCTCACAGCAGGATTATTCTGTTATTAAGCTGATGATAATTGCTGTCACCCTTAGCAACTTGGTTTTTATTATAAAACATGCAGAGCAAAGGTGATGTTTTACCAACATTGAAAATATACTTTGTTGTTTTAGTCAATTAAAATCCTATTTCCATGCTGAAAAATAATGACTGAAAAATGTGTGTCATAACCAGTCACAGAATAGGTCAAACCCGCCCCCAGCATCCTCAGGGGTGTGAGTCATTTGCAGAGATGGCTGAGCTCCTGATCATAAGATCCACAGTGAATACCATTTTCATTTCACAGAGACTCCAGAGCAGGAAAAATCTTTACATTCCTTCAGGACTATTAGGTATCTTGTATATATCACGATGGAACAGGTCAAAATCCACGGAGGAAAAAAAATATTAAAAACTTTTATGAATAGGGTCAACATGTCAGTCATAATCACCAAAGCAACCTAAGATTTACTCTTGAATTCCATTGAAACTGTGCAGATGCTATTAAATATCAGTAGATTCCATTCAACATTACAATGAAATAGGCAAACAGAAAATCCTAAATTGCAAGAGATCTCATATTCTGTCAAAGACACATGTTAATTAGTGGAGTAAAAATATAATTGGAGAATTTTAACATCTGGTCCTTGAAGCAGTTCAACAGGATTGAGGTATTGTTTTTATGTATTTTAGTTAATGAATTATCATAATCAAAGCAAGAAAGTATATGAAAGCAGCATAAGGATAGAAGCTATGTCCAAACTCCCATCACATTGTTTTTAAGGTTTTTAGTCTCTGGAAAAATAAGGAAATTTTACTTACCTGACTAATAGTGGCACCATCTAAGATTATTTTTTTTCTTGAGGGGATACATTTCATAATGTGCTATTTTACTACAGAGAATAAAATACCTTCTGTATCCCTGGGTTCCACATCTGTGGATTCAACCAACCACAAATCAAAAATAATAGAAAAAATTGCTTTTGTATTGAACATACACATACTTTTTTTCCTGGTCATTATGCCCTAAACAACACAGTGTAACAACTATTTACATTGTAAATAAAGAATTTACATTGTATTAGTTATTATAAGAAATCTAGAGATGATTTAAAGTGTATGTGAGGATATGCTCAGGTTATATGCAGATACTACACCATTTTACACCAGGGACTTGAGCATCTGTAGATTCTGGTATCCACAGGAGATCCTGGAACTAATCCCTCATATATACCGAGGGATAACTATATGTTCTATTTGGAAATGAGAACCCACTACATTTAGTAAAATATAATGACATGAATAATAGAAACATCTATAAGCAGCACAAAAACTATAGCATAGCATTACAATGAAAGGTTAACAATAAAAACGCAGAAGTTTACATTTTCTGCTTCTGGGTAAAGTAGCACTGCACATGTGCCCAGTTATATTATTATTGTTTTTCTATGAGTAATGAGTGAGAAATCGTTTTGTAAGCAATGAAAGCATGATCATTTCACTGTTACTTCTTTTTTTATTTATTATACTTTAAGTTCCAGGATACATGTGCAGAATGTGCAGGTTTGTTACATAGGTATACAGGTGCCATGGTGGTTTGCTGCATCCATCACCTCACCATCTACATTAGGTATTTCTCCTAATGCTATCCCTCCCTAATCCTCCCACCCCCTGCTATCCCTCAACTATGCCCCCACCCCATGACAGGCTCCAATGTGTGATGTTCTGCTTGCTGTGTCCATGTGAACTCATTGTTCAACATCCACTTATGAGTGAGAACATGCAGTGTTAATTTTCTGTTCTTGTGTCGGTTTGCTCAGAATGATGGTTTCCACCTTCATCCATGTCCCCGCAAAGGACATGAATTCATCCTTTTTTATGACTGCATAGTATTCCATGGCATATACGTACCACATTTTCTTAACTTTGTGTTTGTAATTTCAGATCTCCTTCCCTTTCCAGAGGAAGTTAGTGATGCCATAGCGTTAATGTCTGTTTTAATGCAAAACTCAAATGTTCACTTTCGGTTAGAAAACCTAAAACAGGTGATATATAATTTCTCATGATTTGGAATTTTTAAAAGGCAAGTAAATTTGAAGTTCAGGTGTGGGTAGGGGAAGGGGAAGTCAGAAGATGGGTGACATTTTCTTGAGTAAAAAGAAAATCTTTCATTGTAATGCAATTGTCTGTGCAGGTATTGCTCTCAACGGCATCATTGCCATAATCATTATATAGCCTCATTTTCATTAACTTTGTTTAAAATCCAAAAATATTCTGATTTGGATTTTTAATAGAAAGTAAAAAAGAAAAATGAAATGAAGAGGTAGCAGTTAATCCAGGGATTTAAGCCACTGCATTGCTGATCTCAGAAGGAATCTGGTCTGGAAGGAGATCTGTACTAGAGGAGAAGGGGTTCTTGTTCTTAAACTCTTAGAGAAGATCTTTTCCATTCATCCCTACCGGGTAAACCAATGAAATTTAGCCTGAGAATAAGAGGCCTATATTATAAGTTCTTCGCAGTGATTCTTAATGCTCTTCTATGTGTTTCTTGTTTCATTTGTACCTAAGCAAACATCTGTTCCCCTTTACCAAATGAAATTATATGAAAGCATATGGCACAGTGCTGGTCACATAAGTAGCTACTCAGTTTCAGGGAGCACGTGGATCTGTAATAATAATAGCATTAGTATTATACACACAGTGCAAATGCTTTTTCTGACATGTCTTAGCTTGCTCTTGTGTGCCCATGTCTAGAGTACTGAAGATGCAAGTCAGAATCTGTGCAACACAGACCAGGCTCTTCAGGTCAGCATCACTGTGTGGAAATGGGTGGTTGATAATATTTGCTGGAATACATAGCAATGAAACGTCTGCACTAAGTGAATTCTAGTGGCTTATCATGTCAGTTTCATCTCAGAAACATTAGCCTTTTTATGAATTTTTATTCCACTGACACAGCATATCCCCAAGTGATATTAATTGCATATTAACAGCATAGCTAATAAACTCTTATGACATGATGAATGTTGCAAATATGCTTTGATGGAGCCTAAAAAATTAGATCTTCCATATAGTATTTTTTTCTGTTGTCATTTGTCATTAAAAGTGGTAAAGAAGGAATTTGCTCTTCTCTATTTATTTTCAAATTTTACCTCAGAGAATGTCCCCCTAATAAACATTACTCAAAGGGGTAAAGACATTATAAAAGGGCTTTTTATCAAAAGAGTATTTATAATGATTTGCTAAAGGTAAGAAAATAGAAAATCTGAGATTTAGCTTTCCCCTTCTGAAAGATACACTTACAAATTTCTGGTCAACATGAGATACCCTTAGCTTTCCCCTGCATGTTACTGAAGAAACCATCATGGTGGCTTTAAGGAAGTAAGTCATATTTAGTAAGCCGCAGGAAAATGGGAGAGGGGTCTAGCTATAGGATGGGGTCTCTGAGTGGCTTCTTGACAACTGATTTTGGCATCAATTCATCCAAGAGAGAACATCTCAGACATTTTGTGAATGCCTCTCAAGAATCTGTTTCAGGCATGTCCAGCCTTTGGATTACAATGCTTCTTGCCTGATTCTTTATCTATTGCCTTACTGTGGCTAAGAGCATGGTAATGTACTGTCTGTCTCCTACAAGGTCAGGGAATAGTTGAAGGTAAGGATCTTGTGCTCAAGCAGCATGAGAACTTTCTGCTTTTCTTTAGTCCATGTGATGGCTCATAAATTCCATATTTCCTGAGAGTACAGTAGAATTGTGAAAAGTATGTTAAATTTAAATTTCAAAAAGGGAGACTTCACCTACTCTTCTTTTAATTAAGGGTCTAGAATAGACTGTAGAAATTCCACGTTTCATTCATTACATATTTCATCATTTTTAGTTTGATCTATTTATTCTCTAGTACCTGATTATATGTAAGATGGTTCAGAAATTAAACAGCAAAAAAAAAAAGCATAAATTGCAATAGACAGCAGAGTACAGTTAACCAAGTTTACCAGGACCAACATAAAACCACCAATGAAAACATTTAGAATAAAGAAAGTGAATATTAGGGAAAGGGACAAACTCCAACATTATGGTGTGTTTGGATATTCATATTTGCCACATTAACATTATATAGTAACCCTCATTTATCTCTCGTTTGCTTGCCAAGGAACTCTCATACCTAGAGCCCAGCCAAGAGGTGAAGGAAGTGGAAACTTAGATCAGCCAAAAATTCATGGACAGAAAACCAGGCAATTAGTATTAACAGTACAGTACATGGCACTAGCAAAAAACTCCATGAAAAGTAATGATCATCTTTTATTATTATTGTTAATGATTGCTTACGTTGTTTCACGTGCATTGTCTCATTTCTTAATATTTATGATAATCAAATGAAGTTAGTTTGTTGATCATACCCATTAAACAGTTGAAGAAAACTGAGGCAGATGAATTAAGAAGCTTGTTTGGTGGCTAGTGAGCAATGGAATTGGGATTTGTCCAAAGAAGACTGGCTCCAGAGGTTATGTTTCAGTTGTTGTATATTACTGCCTTCTTTATGCACCTTCATGCCAGGTACTCATCGCTTGCATGGATGTATTTTAAGGAAAAGTCTCACAAAATTGGCTGTCTGCTTTATAGCTTAAATAAAACAAGTATATTTTGGTGAGATATGGGAGATAAGACAGGTTCCTTGACTCTATCAAAAGATAATATTTAAAGTCTGATCAACTAATAATGCATACTATGGAAGTTTTATCACAGTCATCTTAAATAGAGGCAATACCATAGTGATTGTTTACTCAGATATTGACCAGGCATCATTCTCTGAATGTTCTACTATGTAGATTATTCCTTAATTGGTCGGAAGAAAACTATCCTAGAAATACTGATTATCAATTTTTTTTTAACGGGACAAGAGAAATCTATGTGGTCTTTAGAAGGGAAAAGCTTCAATCATTTGAATTATGTGCTTCTTCATGGAGTACCCCATTTTTTATGGTGTTAGGTGATTAGGTGTTACTATTAAAAGGATATTTATATTTTGGCTGGGCATGGTGGCTCGTGCTTATAATCTCAGCACTTTGAGAGGCTAAGGCAGGAAGATCACTTGAGCCTAGGAGTTCGAAATTAACCTAGGCAACATGAGGAAACCTGGCCTCTACAAAAAATTCAGAAAATTTTAGCCAGGCATGGTGGAGTGTGCCTATGTTCCCAGTTACTCAGGAGGCTGAGGCGGAAGAATTGCTTGAGCCCAGGAGATCAAGGCCACAGTGAGTCATGATTTCACCACCTTACTTCAGCCTGGGCAATAGGGCTGCATCTTATCTCAAAATTAGGAAAGAAGGAAGTGGAAGGGGAGAGGGAAGGAGAAGGGAAGAGGAGGGGAGGGGAGGGGAGGAGGAAGAGAGGACAGGGAAGGGAGAAAGAAAAGGAGAGGAGAGGAGGGAAGAGAAGAGAAGGAAAGAAATATTTACATTTTATCAATATGTTTAAAAGATTCTGGATCTAGAAAGTATCCCACTTAGCTTATTTTCCCTAATATTTAGGGCTTAAATTAAGTCTTTTGCTAATTAGCTAACTTTTGATTCACTGTTATGCAAGGTAACAAATTTCATCCCTTATATTATCTGAGAAAGGTCTTCTCTCTGAACAAATACTCTAAACTGTTTTATTTAAGAATAGATAGCAATACAACGCCACTTCCTGTATGCAAATGTATTTTCTAAGCCCACGTGATAATGTATGTGAGCAGCCTGAAACCTAAAATTGCAGTGATTCCTATTGCTGTTCATTTTTGTTTACATCTTTGTTTCCTAATCAGCAAGTAACACTCTAGAAATTAACAATAACATTTATGAACTATTTCAAGTCCTCTCTCTTACTGGAAAACATAGATTTGAACGTTTCCTAGCTTCATGCATAGGATGGAACAAAATTTAGGGGGATAAAGATTAACAGTGCAAGCCAAATAACTCAATTGTATCAGGGTCATTGTGTTTTCTTTGTTGATGCTTTGATTCTTAAGACTTTAGCAAGAAAGACCTGTAAGAATGTTGTTTCTACACTTTGGAAGGCCAAGGCCAGCAAATCACCTGAGGTTGGGAGTTCAAGACCAGCCTGGCCAACATGGTGAAACCCCATCTCTACTAAAAAATACAAAAATTAGCCGGATATGGTGGCGGGTGCCTGTAATCCCAGCTACCTGGGAGGCTGAGTCAGGAGAATTGCTCAAAACCAAGATTGCACCATTGTACTCCAGCTTGGGCAACAGAGCAAGACTCCATCTCAAAAAAAGAAAAAAAAGAATGTTGTTTCTAAAACAATTATCAATATAGCAGTGGTGATGTCAATATAGCAGATATCAATATATCAATATAGCAGTTTTGGCTCCAGAATGTCAGTGTATCTTTTTTATATAAAGCAAAACTCCACAGATAATATTCTGTTTTGTATTTGGTATCTTAAGTGGTAGCTTTGTGCAAATAGTATATGCTGTGGTACAATTTCTTTACTACCAGAATATCCTTGATAGTTCGGAAAAAATAGAACAATTGCTGCTAAAGACAGATTCTCTCAATTTCCAATTGTTTGCCCAGTATTTCATATTTTTATATATTTACATTGAGGTTCATATTTTATTTTTCTTGTGAGTGGCCAAATATCACAAATACCACAGAAATTAGAAAACCGTGTGAGTCCTTCTGCTTCCATTCAGAAGAGGCAGCCCCTCCTTGTGGCTTCACACACTAAGTCCCTGGACTTCCTCCTAGCATCCTTCGCTGGACACCTGCTCCAAGTGCCAACACTCAGGACAAGTTTCTAAGGCTTCTACCTTCAGCAATTTCCTGTTATGATGAAGCCAAAGAAAGGTTTTCTGTCCTTGTGCATCTTCAAGTACTACTATGTCTGTTTATAACTGCAAAGTTAAAGGATGGTAAATCAGACCCAGAATCCAGGCAGATACTGTCTGTTCTTTGAAAACATTAAGTGGACATTGAACATCCCCATTGTTAAGCCTGGGAAAGAGAGGCCACAAGTCAAGGTAGTGCTCTTATCACTTTATAGAGTTTCTTCTGTTGTCAAGAAGACTTGCAAAACCCAATTAATCCACTTAGACCGTGTGAATTTGGTAGTTATTAACTCTTGAGAGAAAATGTATTAACTTAGGTGAGGAAGAGGGACCCAAAAGACAAAAGAAGAGTGCGAATAGCATGTGGCCAAATTTTCAACTCCGTATCTGAAAACTATGTGGGAAAAAGGAAGTCAAATATGAACAAATAAACTCCAGCTGTTAAATGGTATAAAGAATTGTCATAATAAGCCTGAATGCCCCCTCCCAGTTTCTTTCATTTTCCTCTTTTATTTACCAACTATAAAAAAATGGGGGAAATTATTTAGTGCTATTCAACTAGGTATCTACAAATGTAGAGTGAGGAGCTTTATGAAGTGAATGTCAGTTTAAGTGTTATAGCAGCATTCATTTGAACAAGCATTATGGCTAAAGTGAAATTTGATTGCAGTTTTTTTTCTTAAACTTCAATAACAAGTAATGGGTATGCTCCGAGAAACAATTATTATAATAATTGTATATACATGAGGAAAAGAAAAGACATTGAGTTGTTTCCCCTTTCACCATTGTCTCTTCGCTCCTGTGATTTGTGTGAAAATGTATGGAAAGGCATCAGTTTCTAATAATGTGGTCATCTCCTCAAATCCAGCTCAGTGAATTTGATTGTGACCCTTTTGAATGACTGTGCAGAAACCTTAGCAGTGTGGAAATTTGTAATGCCTCTCTAAAAACATATTTTGAGAGGGATACCTTTCCAAGGTAAAAATTATGAAGAAGACCACTGCATTAAAAAGTATAGAATCACTGTATGGGCAGGATCAAGGTTCACATATCATTATCAATTAGCCATATCAATAGTAGGGCATTTGATATGATGTGATGAAAATGGCACTTTATCTCTGTGGTCTTCTTCCTCCCCAGAATGTCCTAACTCCAGTCTAATCATGAGAAAAGCATCAGACTATCCCCAATTGAGGAACAGTCTACAAAACATCTGACAAATGTTCCCCAAAAACAAGGAAAGGAGATAAAACAAATAAATATAAGATGGTATTCTGGATGGGGTTCTGGACCAGAAAAGTACTATAAGTTAAAACTGAGAAAACTTGAATAAAGTATGGAGATTAGTTTCAAAAGAAAACAAAACCCTATAGATTCTTCATCATTTAAGTTTAAAACAGTGTTTTATTGATACATCATTCAGTTTTTTGGCAGCATCATAGAACAATGCCAAATTTTGCATCCAGTGGCAGTGATTGATAACAAATGTGAAATGTTTCCTTTTATTTGATCAACGCACTGGTCATCATTACTAAACAACTTGACATGGCAAAAATTTTGCTCCATTTTTTTCTTTTCTGCTCAGTGTTTTCTATACTAAGAAAGATATACAGGCTTTCTCCATTTCAAGAATGGATAGTGTTCTCAAAGACTTTTTGAGAACAGTTGTTTGGACCCTGGATACATTTTCCTGTGATACTTGTATACTGAGTAATAAGTGTCTGTCACATACATATCAAATAAATACTAACAGTTCTTTAAAATATACATGTGATTATTACCATTGGTAATTAACAGCTGTATAGACTTATTTATGAATTTCATTTTAAAATAGTGATGCCTAGTCCCTAATCCCAAAGTTTTATCAAGTCTGTTTTTCACACAACCCATGTTCTAATATGAATCCTGGGAAAGGGAAGAACCTCCAGTCTGTTACAGTTCTATTTCAGACATCCAGGATGTATTTTCCCCAACTACTGTTTGGGCATTAAATCAGGTACTCTTGCCTGCCTGTTTTGCATACTGGGAGCTGAAAACAGGACTCCATGAAATGAAAACTTCTGGTATTATTTTCCTGTCTTTTCATTGTTTAGTCCACTACAACCATGACTATATCGCAAACCCTCCTGTCCAAGAAGTTATGCAAAATTCATCAGAGATTTTCTATTCAGAAGATCACTGCAAGTAACCATAGAGAAAAGGTACAGCCTGGGTTTTTATAAAAATGAGAGAAAACATAGCAAAAATTTGGAAGCCAGAAATAAAAATGGACTTCTATTGTTCAAGTCCTGCCTAGTCCTTCTATTCCCAGTTCAATGTTTTGACAGATCGCTTTGATTAAGATTATAATTAAGACTAATTTTATGATTTAAGATTAAATGTTTCCATCTTTCTTTCAATATTTTTAACCTCCATATAACAAATGACCTGAAAGAAACAAAGCAAAGACTCTTCTTAGTCTTTGGGTAGAAAAAGAATTTTTATATTTGAAGGCAGAACTTGGGCTGTCTTTGGTTATTCCTTTTTTTAGAAATGAAGGCTATGGAAAGATGTCCTCATGGAAATTGCAATGAGAGCTCTGTAGTAATGCATAATTTTTCCAGGGTGGCATGAAGCAATAACATGAGGATGAGGGATATTTACCTACAAGCCTGAGTTGTTGCAGCAGTGAAGGCAGGAGGAGTCATTTTCATCTATCTTCTTTCTCATTAAACCTCACCTCCCTGGCCCTGGGTAGCCATGCCATAATAGTCACCAACTCTAGATAACCCTGGTCTACAATAAAAAGCAAATAACTCAGGACTGAGGTTCAGAGAGATACAGAAGAATAAAATGATGAAATTAGCTTGCACTGAGATGAGAGAGAACTTCCTTAGACCCCAGCTTCTAATGGCTGTGCATTTATATGAAGGAAATATCTATTCTGGCATGAGTAATATTGAAAACTTCGTGCATTTTTGTTTGAATACACATATGAAATTATATTCTGTAAAGCAAAAAAGAATCATCACTAAATAACTTAATAAATGAGCTTTTTATTATGGACAATGATTCTGTTAAAGTAACATACACCAAGAGGGAAAAAAACCTTCAATTCTTTTCTTGCCAGTTCATTATTCATGGACCTTTCTTTAGAAAAAGAAAAATTTGGCCAGGCAAGGTGTCTCATGCCTATAATCCCAACACTTTGGGAGGCAAAGGTGGGTGGATCACTTGAGTCAGAAGTTCGAGACCATCCTGGCCAAATGGTGAAACTCTGTCTCTACCACAATACAAAAATTAGCTAGATGTGGTGGCATGCACCTGTAGTCTCAGCAACTCGGGAGACTGAGGCCAGAAAATCACTTGAACCCAGGAGGTGGAAGTTGCAGTGAGTCGAGATCTTGCCACTACATTCCAGCCTGGGTGACAGAGGGAGACTCAGTCTCAAAAAAGAAAAGAAAAGAAAAATGTCTCTCAAACTGTGTAAAAAAATTTCACTGGGAGGCCGAGGTGGGTGGATCGCGAGGTCAAGAGATCGAGACTATCATGGCCAACATGGTGAAACCCCGTCTCTACTAAAAATACAAAAAAATTAGTTGGGCATGGTGGCATGCGCCAGTAGTCCCAGCTACTCGGGAGGCTGAGGCAGGAGAATTGCTTGAACCCAGGAGGCGGAGGTTGCAGTGAACTGAGATCGCACTATTGCACTCCAGCCTGGCGCCTGGTGACGGAGTGAGACTCTGTCTCAAAAAAAAAAAAAATTTCAAAATTAATCATTTAAAATGAATATTTGCCAAGCCATTAATGCCAACAATGGATAGCATATTGTCACTCATCTTTTACAAATGCTGCTCTGATATTTGAATTTTTGAAACGTCTCTTCTGAGTACCAGTGGACTTTCCTTTTTGGCCTTTAGTTTTACTGGAACACACACAGGCAGGAACCACATTGTAGGCAAGAACACATAAGTGCTTAGCTACACAGAGGCCAAAATTGTTCTAGACTGAAATGTGTAGTAAAAGAGCATGTTGCTCAAACATATTTTATAACTTTTATATTTGTTTTTGGTTTTCAAATATAAGGACATTATAAAAACTGCAGATAGAATCAGATAGTAAAAATTATTACAGATTAGAAGTCAGAATGGCAGTCTTCTATGCCTAGGTCTTTATGATCTTAGCTAAAGTCACTTACTGTCTCCAGATTAGTTCCTTTACCAAAAAAAAAAAAAAAAAAAAAAATGTGGAGGTTGGGCTAGATGAGCTCCACTGGTGTTAATCCAAATTTTGAAGTATGTTGGTATTTTAAGATTTTGAGATAAAAACATCTTTAAAATTGTGACTCTCTGCTATCACATTTAAAAGGAAATTTATTTATGTAGAATAAGTGTAAACATGCTATCATGTAAAACATGCCCAAAGTCCTAATTTTTTCCAGTGTTTAATTATTGAAACCAATCACTTATCAGCAACTGGTTTACTCAGGTGCAAAATAGAAGTAAAAATATTTGTTATCTCATCTTCACAAAGAATAAGCCAGGATAAATCAGAGAGATTTTAAAGTCCTTGGAAGAAAGGTGCTTTCTAAATGCAAAATATTTGCATTAATATTATTCTTATTATGCAGCAGATACATAAAATGCAATTTTCCTATATATTCCTGTTGGCTATATCGCCTCAAGAAAATGTATTTGAAAAATAAGTGGAACTATTCCATGACTAGAGTGCTCAAAGAAAAAGTCTGTATTTGTGAAACCACAATTTTGGAAATAGCAGTAGCAAAGGAATGTTATCTCAAATTCCCCGAAGAAGAGATCATACTTCCCAGAGTAAATTGATATAATGAAATACTTCAGATTCATTAAATTACTTTTAAACTTTTAAGTTCTTTAAGTTATTCCTTACACTGCTAAAAGTATAGTGATTACACCTAGATGCTGTACAACTAGTAGAAATTGTACCTTTTTGCTTAGAATTTTAGAAGTTTTCTTCTTTAAAGAGACTTTTTAAAACTTTATAGTAATAGGTACTTTAGAAGTTTTTTTTTATTTTGAAAACATGATTTAGCAGAAAATAACTTCCCATACAAGCAAACTCTAAGATAGTTCTTTTTGTTTTCCAATGAAGTCAAAGATTCTGCAAAGTTTAGTTGTCAATAAGACTCTTTATATAGCAATTAAATTAGTAAGAATGATTGATGACTTGATTATAGAGTCTACCTATTTTTGTTTTAGTGTCTAAGCTTATTTAATTTCAAGCATTTGAAAATTGAGGGAATAAGGACATGTATGTCCTAACACTTTCCAGGTACACAAAGTTAAAGTTGCACAATGAGGCAACAGATTCTGTAGTTTTTGACATCTTCCTTTTTAAACATAAAAATATGTTTCATTGGTCCAGTTTTCAATGCTACTTTCTCTCTATACAGGTATACTTCTGACTGAATTTTTATTTATTTCTCCAGACTTACAAATTAGTCCATATACTTAAGCTTTATTAAATCAAGAACAATTATCACATAAAATCCAAATTAAGTGTTTATTCAGTACCTGGCCAGCATTATATCTTGGATGTATCATAGACCAGTTCTGTATATTTTGGACTTAAGGCTCACTTTCTCAATGTTCTTACTCCCTTTTTAACTATTTCTGTAGATAATTATTTATAGATTGCAGTGCTCTTTGGTTACCTAAAAAGGGAAAAAGTATTTCTGGGCATGTATCTGAACATGTAAGTAAGCTGAGATTCTGACTTGATTTAGCCACTAAATTTATACATATTATTTAAGCATATATTTATTGTTATTCCCAGAAAGGCCGAGACATTGAAGAAATCAGGAGTTGGAAGAACAAAGTCACTAGCAGAACCAGGAACACAAGTCATGAGCTTTTTTATCTGTAAGCCAAGATAGTCTCTTGCAGCATTTTAAAATCCAGAGTAGACATTAATGGTCTTATTGAATCTCATCTTGCCTACTACAGTTATGGAATAAGAAATAAACTCATTCATACACGAGAGTCCATGTGTGTTTACAGAAACATTTTATTTTCATAGGTTTCCCTAAGAATTGGTCAATCTAAAATCAACAGGAAATGGAAGTATACCCAAGAGTAGATGAATCCAGGCAAAGCCAGGCTAACTGATTGGTTTGCGTGTGGATTAGTACATGTCAGCACCTTATTTATTTTTGTTGTTGTTGTTGTCGTTGTTTGGAGGCACTTACAGCAGACTTGTGTAGCTCATTTGGATTATAGATGAGCTGAGCTAAAGCTAATAGAGCTACATTTGCCTTTTGTTCTGTTGGCTCTGAATTACCCATCTGGAGCTATGCTTATGTTCCTTTTGTATGTGGCCTTTACTTTTAAACGGTACACAATGTTGTCTGCTTTGTAAAATAATGCTGAATTACTTCTGTTATTGGAACAGCAAGGTGAAAGTAAAATTTTAAGTTTCACAAATTCTGTCCTGGGTTGCAACATTATATTTGGTTTTTAATACATAGGGAGAGATGTTTAATTAATAATAATAATGGTCAGTCATAAGGTGTAGCATCCAATTCTGTTAATTTAAAATGACAGAATTGAGTCATGAGTATTATGTCAAGAATGGAAAAAAATTGTGGTGAATAATAAGGGACACTTTATTCTTACTCCTTGGTTTTGTGGAGACTGGTAATATTGGAAGAAATGGAAATATAATGGCTAATGACTATTATGTATTTTCCAAAGAAATGTGAATATGATACTGTGCACATAGTGGTTTTAGAAAGAGAGATGGGAAAGGTGAGAAGAGACTGAGATTATTCTATTATTGTTTTCCTGTTTCTAAACTATGCATATGTTTGTTGATCTCATTTTTATACCTGCGACTTTACATTTTTATTGTTTTCAACACCTCCTTTGGTGTATATACAGAAATGAAAAGGTGAAATCAAGGATACTTTGTTACTACTTAGTTCTTAAAAGTTCAATGTTTCATGACTTAAAGAGTCCCCTTTAAGAATTAGCTATTGTCTGTAGTTTCTAATCACCATAGCCCCAGATGAATCTTATTATCAGATATGTTTGAGAAATGTATTACCTCTGCCATCTTGATGCAACACACTTATTATCTTGTTGTATAGTTATATCGAGTGTTGCTAACTTATTTTAGGGCTTTATAAGCTCCCTATAGGTATAAGAACAACAGATGTGTCAGTGTTTGCACTTTTCTAGGAAAAGGATCCACAGCTATCACCCTATACTAAAATAATAATAATAATTAAAAATAATATATTTTTAAAAAATCATTGTCTCAAACTAAATAAAGAATGATTAGCAAATATACTATATACTGTTTTATATTTTAAGCAACCAAACATCAGGAACTGCATTTCTGACTAAAATGTATTTCTGCCAGCACTTGACAACTGTCCTCCTGTAAACACTGTTGCACAAACGGATTTCAGAATTGCATGAAGCTGGCCTAATTCCTCAGACCCAGTTTCCCATAGTCATAAGTTAGATAGAAACTTGGGTTGCACATTTATCTCTTCAAGCAAAAGAGAGTTGTTTAATAAAATAACAGTAAATGACTGTTACTTAACCATTTGCTTAACTGTTTATTTAGCTGTCTTCCCCACTTAAACTTTTATTGATTCTAAAAAAAAAACAGAACATAATTGATTCAAATTCTCTTCAAATAATTCTCTAGTAAAGAAAAAGAATGCAAATGTCCCTCCCAGTTATGACAAGAAACAGCTAAATACCTTAAAAATCTAAATCATCCGTAGCTTAGCCTCCTTATAAAGGTTCATTAGGCAGTGATTTTCATGTTAAAACAACTATTAATTCAAAAAGTGAAAGTGTGTGCAGAGTCTCTGTGAAGATATGACTCTTGTCTCTAAAAATAATCCAATAAGAAAAATAAATGCATATAAAATATTAACCAAACTAGCATTTTTTGAGTGGAAAAGAGAGACAGCTATGGTTACATTTCAATATTATTTGACTTTCCCCAAAATCAGGATCTGAAACAAATACAAACAGAATTGAGGATAAAGAGGACAATTATTCAAAGACTCCTTCAAAATGTATCTTACCAATAAGATAAAATCACACAACTAGGTAGTGTTTTTAAAATTCACCTAGTAATATTAGCAAAGGCTAAGTAGATTACAATGTTACCAATATATTTTCATTAAAACGTGAAATATTTTGTTAAACTGTAATTGTTACTTCTAGTGTATAGGGAATTATATATTTAAGTGGATTTTGATGGTTAAAGAGAAAATTTCCACCAGTTAAGATGAAACTTAATATGCCCATCCTATTAATTAAATACTATCAGTAATGAGCCAGGTAATTAGCTATAAATAAAGTCAAGAGGTCTTTGCTGTAGATATGCAAACATAAAGTAACTGCCTCATAACTTTTACACCGTGTATCTACCTTTTGTTAGCAATGTTGCCTTTCTTCTTTCTCTTCTTTCCTTTCTTTCCTTTCCTTCCTTTTCTTCCTTTCCTTTCTGTCCCTTTCCCTTTTCTTCCCCCCCCGACCCCCGCTTTCCTTTCCTCTCCTCTTCTCTGCTTTCTCTCCCCTGCCCCTCTCTCTCCCCCCTGCCCCCTCTCCCTCTCCCCTGCCCACTCTCCCTACCCCCTCTCCCTCCCCCCTGCCCCCCTCCCTCCCCCCGCCCCTCTCCCTCCCCCGCCCCCTCTCCCCCCACCCCTCTCCCTCTCCCCTGCCCCCTCTCCCTCTCCCCTGCCCACTCTCCCTACCCCCTCTCCCTCCCCGGTGCCCCCCTCCCTCGCCCCGCCGCTCTCCCTCGCCCTCCCCCTCTCCCCCCACCCCTCTCCCTCTCCCCT
>CAUYQU010038453.1:0-46952 GCA_963574635.1 Cheracebus regulus
GTGGCTCCTCTGCCGGGAATCTCCCGGTCTGTGGGCAACAAAAATTCGTCGGAAAGTGCGGCGTTCACTCGTTCTCTGCGCTTTCACTGGGAGCTACATTCCTGGGCTGTTGCTAATCGGCCATCTTGGATCTCTCTCCGAACTCAAAATTTTAAAGAGTTTTTTTCTTCAGGCCAGGAGTGGTGGTTCATGCCTGTAATCCCAGCACTTTGGGAGGATAAGCCAGGTAGATCACAAGGTCAGGAGTTTGAGACCAGCCTGGCCAATATGGTGAACCCCCACCTCTACTAAAAATATAAAAGTTAGCCAGGCATGGTGGTGGGCGCCTGTAGTCCCAGTTACTTGGGAGGCTAAGGCAGGAGAATTGCTTGAACCTGGGAGGCGGAGGTTGCAGTGAGCCAAGATTGCGCCATCGCATTCCAGCCTAGGCGACAGAGTGAGATTCTGTCTCAAAAAAAAAAACAAAACATTTTTTCTTCAAATACAAAGCCAAAAACCAAAAGAACCCCACAATATTCCAGAGCTGAAAATAGTTAACGGTATTTCACATTTCACACATTGAATTTTCATTAAAAAAAAGAAAATGCCTCGAAGTAACCAACTACAAATTAGCATAATGATATTTTAAAACACTAACAGAAATGTTCATTAAAGGCAGGGCACAGTGGCTCACACCTGTAATTCCAGCACTTTGAGGGGCCAAGGTGGACAGATCACCTGAGGTCAGGAGTTCAAGACCAGCCTGGCTAACATGGCGAAACCCTCTCTCTACTAAAAATACAAAGATTAGCCAGGTGTGGTGGCTCACACCTGTAATCCCAGCTACTTGTGATCCTGACGTGAGAGAATCACTTGAACCTGGGAAGTGGAGACTGCAATGAGCCCAGATTGTGCCATTACACTCCAGCCTGGGGGAGGGGGGGAGGGAGGGAGGAAGAAAGGAAGGAAGGAAGAAAGGAAGGAAAGAGGGAGGGAGGGAAGGAGGGAAGGAAGGAGAAATAAAAACAAAAATTATAAATTTTAAATCTAATGTAAACATATTCTTGGAAAACAGAGTATCTTTCGTCTGTCTGGCATGTAAAAATTTCTCACTATAAAACAGAAATATACCTCTGCTTTGTCCATGAAAGTTCATTTTAAAAATCTTTATTTTTATTTTAGAGAAAGTTCAGATAATATAACTTCTTTTAGAAATGCCATTAGAGTATGTCTTTATTGAATGTCTTTTTATTATGTAAAAAACTCTGATATAGCATTACATCCTTTTACACAGTATTATTTATCAATATAAAATGAACAGACATAATGTAATTTTACACACACATTAAGACCATAGTAATTTTCTTGGTAAAACAATTACTTTTCACTCAGAAACTATTAACTACAGAGAAATTATTACTCTCTATTAGTAAACATTTTCTTCAAAAATTTCTATGATTATCAGCACAAATACTTCAATGACTATTGTGTGTGCTATGCATTCAGAGAGATGTTCTGGTTTTCTTTAGAATTTCTATTCAGTTAACAAACTGAACAGGGTTTCTTACCTTTGTTATAAGATAACCTGCCCAAGTTGCTGACCATTCTGCAAAATTACTACCCAATTTACTTAAGTAAATTGGCTTCTTTACTCCAGACCAATCGGTTGACTTCTGAGAACTCTTGTATCTGTAATTATGAAAATTTTGAAAATTTATTTTAAAAATCCATGTTTAGAATTTTAGTAAATTACAACAACCCCTTCAGTGACTACTGCAGTACTGACTTGCCTTTAATGAAATCTGCTTACCTTTTTTGCATATCCTCCTTAGGGGTGAAGCAGATCACTCTTGCACACCTAAAGTACTTCGAAGGATTTGAGTCTGCCTCTTCCTCTTCCTCAGATCCTTCCAACTTAACTCTTGTATAAGAAAAACCTGTTCCTTTGAAGTTCAAGCCACCCAGACATACTACTGTTTTCTATCCCTCATTATGGGCAACTACTCAACTCATTGATTACCAAACTCATTGATAACTTTAGCACATTGCTCAGGGTTTTCTTTCTTCCCAAGTGTTATTATCATCCTAGGTGACTTTGATGTCTAGCTGGAGCGTTAATCAAGCTCAGAACTTTTTAATGACTTTCTCCTCTACTTATCAGGGCTCAGGAATTATCAGAGCTCCCATGCTAATTCAAATAATTTCTTCACTTCAAAATTATTTAGATATCTCATTCTATGGTCATAGTTTCCTAAATTTCCAGTTATTTCACCCAGTTACTCCAGCACATCCACTCTCTCTTGTTGAGATCTTCTGTTCTGTGACCCTGCTGAATCTCCTGATCTATGACACCCTCGTCTCTACCACTTTCCATAACCATCTTAGTCTGTATGGTCTTTCACCTCTAGCATTATCTTGGTAATATCCCCTACCCACTCCATTGCCACACTGTCTTTTCCAGTGGTATTCGTCTGCTAACCTCCCAACTTTGAATCAGTCTAAATATTTGCCTTTGCTGAAATGATACTCAGGCCACTGCACTGATACAGGAAAGTCACAACCCACTTATAAGATTAGTACTACTATGTATTCAGTCTTCAATGTCAGTGGGCCTCTATTTTTATCCAGAAATCCTTCTAAGTTTCATTATTGGCTCTCTTCTGTTTTCCAGTGGTTATTTCAAACCATCACCACTATCCTACAGTGACCTACACCAACTCCATTGCCACTTTCAGCCAATGAGGTCATCTCCTACACCACCTATTTCACAGAGTAAAAACAAAATCATTGCTTTGCGCAATGAAATCCGTAAACTTAGCTGTGTTCCATCCATTATTTTATCTTTCCCTATTACAAAAAAGAGATCTCATTCCTTTTCAGTCTAATTCCCTGTCAGGGCCATGGCTCTCCCACTCTGGATGCTCCTTGGGGTCCTTACTTATCAATTATCACTTCTCTCTTACATTACTTCAAAATGACCCTTTCTATTTGCTCCTCAGCATTAACATTTAAACATGTTCACATAGCTCTCATCTTACAGCTACCTTGGTGTAGGATATTTTTGAGTGGCATGGGTTTCTTTCAAATCACCAATAAAAGCCTAGGAAATAACAAATAAATGCCCTATACCCAAAGTCTTATACCCAAATTATGTGTGTGTGTGTGTGTGTGTGTGTGTGTGTGTGTGTGTGTGTGTGTGTATAAACTCACTGTATTCTGAGTTTCTGACAGTTGAAAAATCCAATAATCTCTCAGTTTACCATCACACTAAACCAGGAAAGAAAACTCAAATCCCTATTTTGAATCATCACAAGTATAGTTCTCTAGATGATTTTTATCAAATTTATGGTAAATTTGGCTAGAAAACTACTGATATTAGGGTTACAAGCCAGGTTCTGCCCAGTAACATCCTGATGTTTTCTCCTAAAGATATTTCTATGGTGATTTTGAACTGTAGTTTTTCTGTCTGTTCTAAATTTCAATCTCCCAAGTACAGCCATCCTTTAATCCAGATTTAGTGATTATGTATAAAGAGCTCAAATTTAAAACAAAAAAACAAACATAAACTAGGGAGTATAACTTACAGGCAGCAAAAACATGAATATGCTTTTAAGAAAGTCTGTATCTCCCTAGGTTCTCTGGAGTAAATATCAAGCAGTCCAAGCTATAAAATTGAGCTACAGGTTAACCTGGTATTTTAGTGTTTCATACAAAAGAGAGTCAATGGTATTAAAAATGCCCTCTACCAACCTCTTATTTTTATGTGGCTCCAATTTCAACAAGCAGATCCCAATTAGGTAAATCTCCTAACTTCCATCGTTGAGGAACCATTTGAGAGGTTATTCTAACCGCTTAGGTATAAAAGCTAAAGATCAAAAGAATTTTCATTGCTTTGTTAAGATCACACTTTTAAATGACCACTTAAAAGTTGCTTCCTATGAAAAAATAACAAGTAGGCAAAAATGTTGGCTTCTACTTCTTATGAAGTAGATGATAGCCACCCTCACAAATTCTTCCCCACAAAACAAAGAATTTATTCAGCAAGCTAGGTTTGAATAAGCATTTATTATTGAGTGTCAACTAAATATCAGGCACTTTGCTAAATACTTTTTAAGATTATCTCCTTTATTCCTAACAATAATCATACAAAGTGGATAAAATTATCCATGTTTTTCAAATTACAAAATTAAAACCTGGAAATGTTAAATAACTTGCCCAAGACTTCAGAGCTAGCAAATGCAAAGCCAACATTCAAATCTAGGCCTGTGTGACTCCAAAGGCCATAAACGTTCCAGTAGATCACAGAAATTCTTTAATATCTACAGGTGCTTTACAAAATATAGACTAAGAAAATAGGGAAAGTATGGAGTCCTCAAAAATGAAAAATCCAAATTTTAACTTTAGTCTTTTACTTATTTAATAATGCTAACAGTGGCTGGGTGTGGTGGCTCATGCCTGTAATCCCAGCACTTTGGGAGGCCCAGTCAGGTGGATCACTTGAGACCAGGAGACCAGCCTGGCCAACATGATGAAACTCCATCTCTACTAAAAATACAAAAAGCAGCCAGGCATGGTAGTGTGCAACTGTAATCCCAGCTACCCAGGAGGCTGAGGCAGGAAAATCACTTGAACCCAGGAGGCAGAGGCCACAGTGAGCTGATACCGCATCACTGCACTCCAGCCTGGATGACAGCGCAACACTCTGTCTCAAACATAATAATAACTCTTTAATAAGGTGAATAATAATGCTAAATAATCACTTCTTTAATAATGAGAATCATAAGACATAAAATGACGTTTAAAAGATTTGTAAGTATAAAAAATTATCTAGAAAATAAATATTCATACCTCGGGACTTTTATAAAGAATTTTAGTATAAGTCTAGGCACTTCTAAGGCTCAAAGAAGTTATTTGTCCAAAGTCATGTATCTAATATACATGGTACCTAGGGTACCAAAAAGTACTTTCTAAATACTTGCATGTATTTTTATTTTACTTATTTATTTTTTTGAGATGGTATCTCACACGATTCTCTTGTCTCAGCCCCCCGAGTAGCTGGCATTACAAGCGCCCACAACCATGCCCAGCTAATTTTTTGTATTTTTAGTAGAGATGCAGTTTCACCATGTTGGCCAGGCTGGTCTCAAACTCCTGACCTCGTGATTTACCCGCCTCGGCCTCCCAAAGTGCTGGGATTATAGGCATGAGCCACCATGCCTGGCCTAATTGTATGCATTTTTTAAACTATGAAATACTTCATGAATTTGCATGTCATCTTGCACATTTCATCAGTCCTAATAAAGTCATTTAAATTTTTTAAAAGATTAAATACACTTTTTTAAAAGTAGAGGGTGAAAATATATTCATGAGGAGAAACTGGGAGTAATGAAAATCTTGAATTAGGCTTACTAAAGTCTTTCTGACTAGCTTTAAACTCTTAAATTGCTGTATTAATTATACCTATCAAAGAATTTGATTCACATTCGGCTTAAAGTACATTCTTTCAATGTACTCCTGACTGCTGAACTTCTTAAAAATCAATCCTTTTAACTTCAGTAAACTTATCTGAATAGTTAAAGTTGTAGTAATTTAACCCAAAGAGCAGACTATACTTCTCATCTAGACAAGATTATAAGCATCAATCACAGTAAAAGATACACATAAGGAGATACTAAAACACTTTTAATGTTAAAATCTATGTAAAAAATAGCATTAATTTTTATATCGTTAAAAACAATTTTATGAAAATACATTAAATAAGCCGCTGGGCACAGTGGCTTACGCCTGTAATCCCAGCACTTTGGGAGGCCAAGGCGGGTGGATCACCTGAGGTCGGGAGTTTGAGACCAGCCTGACCAACATGGAGAAAACCCGTTTCTACTAAAAATACAAAATTAGCTGGGCATGGTGGCACATGCCTGTACTCCCAGCTACTCAGGAGGCTGAGACAGGACAATCACTTGGACCTGGGAGGCGGAGGTTGTGGTAAGCAGAGATCGCACCATTGCACTCTAGCCTGGGCAACAAGAGCAAAACTCCGTCTCAAAAAAAAGAAAGAAAGAAAGAAAGAAAATACATTAAATAAGCCTACATACCTGGTATTTAGATGAGGTTCTAGTATTTCCCGAACATGCTCAGGAAATCTCCTCCACAGTTGGTGACCTGGGCCATTGGTCTCCATCTCTCTACAGTCATAAATAGAAAGCAACTCCTACAAATATATATTTTATATTTGTGAGTCAGATGTAAAGTAAAGCAGATAACCCTTTATATTTGCCAATGTTTTACATATTTTAGTTATAAAAACACAGCCGTAACTCATATTATTGCACTTTGCTTTATTTGTGCTTCACAGATACTGGTTTTTTGGTTTTGTTTTGTTTTGTTTTTTGGCTGTTTGTTCTTTTAGAAATAGAAGGTTTGTGGCCACTATGCATGGAGTAAATCTATCAGTGCCATTCTTCCAAAAACATATGCTCACTTCATGTCTCTGTGTCACATTTTGGTAATTCTCAAAATATTTCGAACTTTTTCATTATTACTATATCTGTTATAGTGATATATGATCAGTGATCTTTGATGTTACTATAGTAATTGCTTTGGGGCTCCACAACCTGTGCCCATAAGTCAGTGAACCTAATCAATAAATGTGGTGTGTGTTCCAACCAGTCCACTGACCAGCTGTTTTGTCCCTCTCCCTCTCCTTAGGACTTCATATCCCCAAAGACACAACAATATTGAAATTAGGCCAGTTAATAACCCTATAGTGGCCTCTAAGTATTCATATGAAAGGAAGAATCGCACGTCTCTCACTTTAAATGAAAAGCTAGAAATGACTAAGCTTAGTGAAGAATGCATGTCAAAAACCTAGACAGACCAAAAGCTAGGTGTCTTGCACCAAACAGCTAAGTATGAATGCAAAGAAAAAGTTCTTGAATGAAATTAAAAGTGCTACTCCAATCAAAACTTCAACAGTCTTATTGTTGATATAGAGAAAGTTTTAGCGGTCTGGACAGAAGATGAAACTAGCCACAATAGTCCCTTAAGCTAAAGCCTAATCCAAAGAAAAGCCCTCATTCTCTTCAATTCTACGAAATCTGAGAGAGGAGAAGTTGCAGAAAAAAAGTCTTAAGTGATACGACTCAAGGGGCACTTCTTAAAAAACAAAAAACAAAAAGTTTGAAGCAAACAGAGGTTGGTTCATGAGATTTAAGGAAAAGAAACTGTCTCTGTAACATGAAAGTGCAAGGTGAAGAAGCAACTATTGATAGAGAAGCTACAGCGAGTTATCCAGAAGATCCAGCTAAAATTGTTCTATTCTGTTAGAAGAAAATACTATCCAGGACCTGGCTTCAATGCTTCAAAGGACAAGTAAATAACTCTAGTTAGAGGTTAATACAACTGGTGACTTTAAATTGAAGTCAATGCTCATTGACAATTTCATACATCCTAGGGCTATTAGGAATTAGGCTAAATCTAAATCTACACATCTACCACATACCCATAAAAACTGAAAATTGAAACAACAAAAGTAAAAAAAATAAGAAACAAAAAATTATATGAAATCTACTCTGTGTTGTAAAAATGCAGTGACAAAGCCTGAATGACAACACATCTGTTTACAGCATGGTTTACTGAATATTTTAAGCTCACTGTTGAGGCCTATCAGTCATAATAAAAGATTCTTTTCCAAATATTACTGCTCATTGACAATGTACCTGTCACCTGGGAGCTCTGATGGAGCTGTACAAGGATATTAATGTTGTTTTTGTGCCTGCTAACACAACATCCATTTTGCAGCCCATGGATCAAGGAGTAATTTTTTTTTTTTTTTTTGAGATGGAGTCTAGCTCTGTCACCCAGACTGGAGAGTGCAATGGCGCAATCTTGGCTCACTGCAACCTCCGCCTCCCAGGTTCAAGCAATTGTCCTACCTCAGCCTCCCAAGTAGCTGGGATTACAGGTACCCGCCACTACATCTGGCTAACTTTTGTATTTTTAGTACAGATGGGGTTTCGCTGTGTTGGTCAGGCTGGTCTTGAACTCTTGACCTCGTGATCCACTTGCCTCAGCCTCCCAAAGTGCTGGGATTACAGGCATGAGCCACCGCGCCCAGCCTCAAGGAGTAATTTTGACTTTCAAGTTTTATTACTTAAGAAATACATTTTATAAGGTTATAGTGACCACAGATAATAATTCCTCTGATAGATCCAGGCACAGTAAACCGAAAACCTTCTGAAAAGGATTCACTATTCTAGATGTCATTAAGAATATTCATGATTCATGGGAAGTCAAAATATCTATCAACATTAACAGGAGTTTGAAAAGAAGTTGATTCTAACCCCTCCTGAATAACTTTGAGAGGTTCAAACCTTCAGTGGAGGAAGTAACTACAGATGTGATGAAAACAGCAGGAAAACTAGTGTCGGAAGTGGAGCCTGAAGATAGGACTGAATCACAGCCTTCTCATGATAAAATCTTAATGGATGAGGAGTCACTTTATATAACCAAAGAAAGTGGTTTCTGGAGATGGAATCTACTGTGGTTCCACTCAAGATGCTGTGAACACTGTTCAAGTGACAACAAAGGATTTAGAACATTATATAAACTTAATTGATTAAGCAGTGCCAAGGTTTGAGAGGACTCATTCAAATTTTGAAAGAAGTTCTACTGTGGGGAAAATGGTATCAAACAGCATCACATGCTACAGAGAAACCTTTCATGAAAGGCATCTGATGTGGCAAACTTTGATGTTGCCTGATTTTTTTTAAGAAACTGTCACAGCCATCCCAATCTTCAGCAACCACCCCCTAATTAATCAGCAGCCATGCACACTGAAGCAAAATCCATTAGCAAAACCATTATGACTTGCTGAAAGCTCAGAAGAGGGTTAGCATTTTTTAGAAACAAAGTATTTTTAAATAAAAGCATGTCCATTGGTTTTTAGATATGCTACTGCACACCCAACAGACTATATAGTATAGTGTAAACACAATGTTAACATGCACTGGGAAACCGAATAATTCATGTAACTAGCTTTACAGAGATACTTGCTTTATTGTGGTAGTCTAGAACTGAACCCATACTATCTCTGAGTTATGCTTGTAAATAGAAAAATAAACAGAATTTTATAGTTTTAGAGCTGTGAACTTCCTTAGGACATTTATTTCAATGCCTAGAACAATTTAAGTAACTCACTTAGGTCACAAAGCTGAGGCAGTAGTATATATTCGTATATACATACAAAAATTTTAAAGTATCTATACCTATAATAATCTGTTAAGAGATATGCTTCTGTATGCTAAAATGTTTATCACAAACTTGTATAACTTTGATAAAAGTGAGAATTCAAACAAATAAGAGGAGTTTCACAAATACAGAATTTACAACTTTCTTATTTGAATTAAACAATTTAAAGTCAGTAATGACTATATCCATTCTTACCTGAATGGCATAAGCAGCTGAATCTTGAGCTCGGCTATTATCAGCATATGCAAGGTAAGCTCTTGTCAGCTCCATCAATAAACCATAGGCAAAGCTTAAATCTTCTACTCCGGTCTCAATTAGAAAAATTAAAAAAAGAAAATTCCAGGATAACTGGTATAAATTTTCTTAAGGTATATTGTTTATTTCATGGTGAATTTAACTTAACTGCCAAGTGAATTTAACTTAGGCAAAGGAAAAGACAGTGAGGTCAAACTAAGTTTGGTATCAAGACTAAAATATAATCTGTAGCTAAGAAGCCAAAAAGTAAAGCTTTTTAGGCTATTTCTAAAGTGTACAAAAAAGTATTCAACTTTTCCATAGCTCTGACAATTTGCATTATTTGTTTTTTAATCATTAAAAAAGCAAAATGTGGGCCAGGCATGGTGGCTCACGCTTATAATCCCAGCACTTTGGGAGGCCAAGGCAGGCAGATCATGAGGTCAGGAGTTCAAGACCAGACAGGCCAATATGGTGAAACCCTGTCTCAACTAAAAATACAAAAATTATCCAGACATGGTAGCACACGCCTGTAATCCCAGCTAATCAGGAGGCTAAGGCAGGAGAACCACTTGAATCCAGGAGGCAGAGGTTGCAGTGAGCCGAGATCACACCAGTGCACTCCAGCCTGGGTGACAGAGAGAGACTCTGTCTCACACACACACACATACACAAAAGCAAAATGTATACATAGCATCCACTAAATTGCATTCTGTAGAGCCCAAGAGACATTTGAGAAACTCTAAGAAATAATTTTAATATACCCATATATTGTATACTATTGGAATTTAATTCTTACAGATTCACAATGCACATAGATACATTAAAAGTCACTTTCACCTTTAATTTTGTTCTATATGGATTTTCCAAACTCATTTGACTACAAAACATTTTTAGACACACACTTTTGTAATATCCTGAAAACTAGTTTTCCATGGAAACACTAACAATAATGTTTAAAGAGTAACATTTAAAGAATTGATTATGCTTTAAGTATTGTCATTATTATGTTAGGAAGCTTTATTTACAAGAATACAACACCTTAGGTGGGGCTCAAACTTTATTGCTTTTGGCTAAAGGTTTCTGCAATAATATTAAGAAATAAACTCCAACTTTAACTAATTGTCTGGTTCTAGGTCAAGTTGTCACTAAGGATAATCTGAATAGTTCTTTGTAAATGGAGTATATAAACCTCAATAGGACAGCGAACTCTTTTGTCATTCCAAATTTCCACTACTTACCACAAATGTAAAATCTTTTCCTTGAGTTTCAGTTGTTGAAAAATCTAATCGACCTGGATCTATCGCCCCCAATTCCCCTAAACATTCCCCACAGAGCAACCGAGCTTGAGAGTTTGCATCTTGGCAACCTTTCAAAAGCACTGTCACCAACTGTGAGATAACAGGTTCTACTGTTTCACTGTCTGTTGCATACTTTATCAGTTTTTCCTAAAATAAAAGTAGAAAGAAAATTTAAACAGTTTCTACAAACTAGTATGTTTTCCTTTACTAGGAAGCTTAAAAATATTAAGGAATATCTAACATAAATATTGATAAAATTAAATTTTTGTATCTGCAATCTTTTCAGCTAGTTTTTGATGAGTTCACATAATATAGTTCACAATATGTCCTGTAAAATTAGAATCATTAAATGTTTGAAAGACTTTAATCATTGATCCCTTAAACAAGCATTACTGTGTATTATATCAGTATACAAAAAAAAAATCAGTAAAACAAGTCTTAACAAGTTCACAGTCTAACAGGAAAACAAATAACTAAAATATCATATAATATGTACAATAACAAACATATTTATATAGCAAAGAAGCAATGAAGGAGATAAAAAAACGAGTAACTTTTAAAGAACAGTGGACAAATATTTCAGTAGATAGGCAAGTAGGAAGAACTAATCGTTAAAACAAGAAGTTTGAAAAGTGTATAAAAACTAGTAAAGAAAGAAAAAAAGATATAGAAAAGGGCTCTGTGAGGATGGAAAAAAAGAGATAGGAAGAAAGGCAGCCTAATGATAAATATGTTAATTCTAATAGTCTTTTTTCAGCTATCTGTTTAGGATGCTGTAATAAATAAAATGTTAAGTAAGAAGAAACTATTCTCAAGTCAGTGGAGATTTAAATATCCTACTTGTGTGATCACTTTAGAACTACTTCATTTATATTATTTTCTTTCTAGCAAAAATAAAGCACACAGAAGCATCTCAAACTCCATGTGAGAAATGTAATGAGTAATAGAAATTAGAGTAATACATTTCAAAAGAAAAATGAAAAGACACTTATTCTTATCCAGAATCTTCAATAGCTGATTTCTTAAATAACATTACAGGTTAATTCATCTATAAAGACACACACCCACCCACCCTGGTAATCAGTTTAAAGTAAAACTCAGAAGAAGTGTCACTTATTATCATATACTAAATGTTCATATATACTTGGGTCTATTTCTAGACCTTCTATTCTTTTCCACTAGTCCAGTTATTCATACACCAGTTATCTCTTTGTTATCATTGTAGTGGCTACAAAGTATATTAATGTTTGGTTGGGCTACTATATTCTCATAATCTTTTTTTCAGAGGGGGAGTTTACTATTTTTACATGTTTATTTTTCCATATAAACATTACTATAAACCTCCTACAGTTAAAAAAAAACTTTGATGACATTTTCACTGGGGTTGCATTACATTAATTAACCTAAGGAGAATTGAAATTGTTATAAAATTGAATCAACCTACCCAATAATAAAGGGTTGATATAGTTTAGGTATCTGTCCCCTCCAAATCTCTTATTGAAACATGATCCCCAGTGTTGGAGGTGAGAGCTGGTGGCAGGTGTTTGGGTCATGTGGGTGGATCCCTCATGAATGGCTTGGTGCCATCCCTGTGGTAATAAATGAGTTTATTAGTTCAAGTGTAAGCTGGGCTCCATTAGTTCAGGTGAGAAATGGTTATTTAAGAGTGTGGCACTCCTCCCATCACTTTGCTGCTCCCTCTCTCATCATGAGATATGCCAACTCCCCTTACCCTTCTGCTATGAGTAAAGGCTCAGGCTTGCTGAAACTCTCACCAGAAGCAGAAGCTGGCACCATGCATCTTGTATAGGTTGCAGAACCATAAGCCAAATAAACCTTTTCTTTTTAGTAAATTACCCAGCCTCAGGGTAATTTATTTATTTACTTTTTGAGACAAAGTCTCGCTCTATGGCCAGGCTGGAGTGCAGTGGCACGATCCTGGCTCACTGTGACTTCTGTTTTCTGGTTTCAAGCAATTCTCCTGCCTCAGCCTCCCAAGTAGCTGGGACTACAGGCACGCACCACCATGCCCGGCTAATTTTTTGTACTTTTAGTAGAGGTGGGGTTTCACCATGTTGGCCAGAATGGTCTCGATCTCTTGACCTCGTGATCCACCCGCCTCAGCCTCCCAAAGTGCTGGGATTACAGGCGTGAGCCACCACACCCAGCCCCAGGGTAATTTATTATAATTCCTTTATAGCAAAGGAAACAGACTAAAACAGTGATGGTTTCCATTTAGTTAAATCTATTACCTATTACCCTTTTGTGTCTTTCAGAAGTGTTTTAAAATCTTCCTCTTGTTGGTTTATGCATTTCTTGATTATTCTCAACTGTTTTGTTTTCCTGTTGCTATCGTATATGGGGTGTTCCAAAAAATTTTCTACCTGGTTACTGCTTCTTATATGAAAATTATTAATTTTTATGTTAATTTCATATCCCCTACTTTACTGAATTCTTGTTTTATCAATGATTCTCTATAATTTCCAAAGTATATTAGCATAAAAAAGATAGTTTTACATCTTTTCCAATTCCTAAGTCTCTGATTAGCATATCATCTGTAAATATTTACACCTTTTCCAATTCTTATGTCTCTGATTGTTTTCTTTTGCCTAAATTCCTTAGCCAATATCACCAACTGAATGTTAAATAGTGCAGATAATAGGAAACCTTGCTTTCAGTGGGAATGTTTCTTGTTTCCCATTAAGTATGTGTATATGTATATGTATATGTGTATATGCTTCTCATTACGTATTTATGTATACACATATATAAACATGCCTATATATGGACACATTTATTATATAAGTTAATATTCATCAATTTCTGTTTTCTTGAGTGTTTTCATTTGAAGTAGGGGATAAAATTTGTCAAAGTCTATTTGGCTTCTATAGAAATAGCATGATTTTTCTCTTTAGATCTATTAATATAGTGAATTATATTCATGAATTGCTAAGTATTAACTATCTTTGCAGTACTGGAATAAAATACAGCTGGTCATGGGGTAATGTGGGTTTTTTGTTTTTCTTGTCTTTTTTGGAGACACAGTCTCGCTCTGTTGCCCTGGCTGGAATGCAGTGGCATAATCTTGGCTCACTGCAGCCTCAAACTTCCCAGGCACAGCAGTCTCAGCTTGACTTGGGACATTCTAGCTAGGTGCAGGGTGGGGCGTCTGCCATTGCTGAGGCTCCAGTAGGCAGTTTTAACCTCACCTGAGTAAACAAAGTCACCAGGAAGTTTACACAGCGACTAGGCAGAGCACACTGCAGCTCAGCAAGGCCTCTGCAGGCAGAATATATCACTAGATTCCCTCCTTGCTGAGCAGGGCATCTCTGAAAAAAGGCAGCAGCCAGTCAGGGACTTACAAGTAAAGCCCCCACCTTCCTGGGACAGAGCCCTGGGAAAAAAGGCAGTTGTGGGCACAGCTTCAGCAGACTTAACCATCCCTGCCTGACAGCCTTGAAGAGAGCAGCAGATCAACTGTTCGAGCTCTGATAAGTGACAGACTGCCTCCTCAAATGGCTCCCTGACCCCCACGTATCCACCCCCTGTATCCTGTGTATCCTCCCAGCATAGGCTGACAGATACCTTGTACAAGAGAACTCTGGAGGGCATCTAGTGGGTACCCTTCTGGGATAAAGCTACCGCATGAAGGAAAGGCAGCAATCATTCTGCAAGTGATTCCCAGGCAAGCAGGGTCTGGAGTGAACCTCCAGCAAACTCCAGCCAACCTACAGCTGAGGAGCCTGACGATTAGAAGGAAAACTACCAAACAGAAAGAAATAGTTTCAACATCAACAGAAAGGATGTCCACTCAGAGACACCATCCAAAGGTCACCAACTTCAAAGACCAAAGGTAGACAAATCCATGAAGATGGGAAGAAACCAGCACGAAAGGGCTGAAAATTCCAAAAACCAGAATGCCTTTTCTCTTCCAGGGTATTACAACTCCTCACCAGCAAAGGAACAAAACTGGACAGAGAATGAGTTTGACAAATTGACAGAAGCAGGCTCCAGAAGGTAGGTGATAACAAATTTCTCCAAGCTAAAGGAACATGTTCTAACACAATGCAAGGAAGCTAAGAGCCTTGAAAAAAGGTAGCATGAAATGCTAAGTGAAATAACCAGCAAAGAGAAGAACATAAACAACCTGATAGAGCTGAAAAACAGCACAAGAACTTCATGAAGCATATACAAGTTTCAATAGCTGAATCGATCAAGCAGAAGAAAGGGTATCAGAGATTGAAGATCAACTCAGTGAAATAAAGCGAGAAGGCAAGATTAGAGAAAAAAAGAGTGAAAAGAAATGAACAAAGCCTCCAAGAAATATGGGATTATGTGAAAAGACCAAATCTACGTTTGATCAGTATACCTGAAAGTGACAGAGAGAATGAAACCAAGTTGGAAAACACTCTTCAAGGTATTATCCAGAACTTCCCCAACCTAGCAAGGCAGGCTGACATTCAAATTCAGGAAATACAGAGAACACCACAAAGATATTCCTCAAGAAGAGCAACCTCAAGACACTTAATCGTCAGATTCACCAGGGTTGAAATGAATGAAAACACGCTAAGGGCAGCCAGACAGAAAGGCTGCGTTACCCACAAAGGTAAGCCCATCTGACTCACAGTGGATCTCTCGGCAGAAACCCTACAAGCCAGAAGAGAGTGGGTCCAATATTCAACATCCTTAAAGAAAAGAATTTTCAGCCCAGAATTTCGTATCCAGCCAAACTAAGCTTCAGAAGCGAAGAAGAAATAAAATCCTTTACAGACAAGCAACTGCTAAGAGACTTTGTCACTACCAGGCCTGCCTTACAAGAGCTCCTGAAGAAAGCACTAAACTTGGAAAGGAACAACTAGCACCAGACAATGTAAAAACATACCAAATTGTAAAGACCATTGACACTTTGAAGAAACTGCATCTACGAATGGGCTAAACAACCAGTAAGTATCAAAATGGCAGGATCAAATTCACACATAATATATTAACCTTAAATGTAAATGGGCTAAATGCTCCAGTTAAAGGACACAGACTGGCAAACTGGATAAAGAGTCAAGATCCATCATGTGCTGTATTCAGGAGACCCAACTCACGTGCAAAGACACACACATAGGCTCAAAATAAAGGGATGGAGGAAGATTTTCCAAGCAAATGGAGAGCAAAATAAAGCCGCGGTCACACTCCTAGTCTCTGATAAAACAGACTTTAAACCAACAAAGATTAAGAGACAAAAGGCATTACATAATGGTAAAGGGATCAATGCAACAAGAAGAGCTAACTATACTAAATATGTATGCACTCAAGACAGGAGCACCCAGATACATAAAGCAAGTTCTTTCTCCTTTTTTGAGACAGAGTCTGGCTTTGTCATCAGGCTGGAGTGCAGTGGCACGATCTCAGCTCACTGCAACCTCTGCCTCCCAGGTTCAAGGAATTCTGCCTCAGCCTCCCGAGTAGCTGGGACTACAGATGTGTGCCACCACGCCCAACTAATTTTTGTATTTTTTTTAGTGGAGACGAGGTTTCACCATGTTGGCCAGGATGGTCTCAATCTTTTGACTTCATGATCCACCCGCCTTGGCCTCCCAAAGTGCTGGGATTACAGGCGTGAACCACCATGCCTGGCCTATAAAGCAAGTTGTTAAAGACCTACAAAGAGACTTAAACTCCCACACAATAATAGTGGGAGACTTTAACACTCCACTCTCAATATTAGATGAATGAGACAGAAAATTAACAAGAATATCCAGGATTTGAACTCAGATCTGGACCAAGTGGACCTAATAGACATCTACAGAACCCTCCACGCCAAATCCACAGAATATACATTCTTCACAGCACCACATCACACTTATTCTAAAACTGACCACATAATTAGAAGTAAAACGCTCCTTAGCAAATGCAAGAGAACGGAAATCATAACAGTCTTTCAGACCACAATGCAAACAAATTAAAACTCAGGATTAAGAGACACACTCAAAACCACACACCTAGACGGAAACTGAACAACCTGCTCCTGAATGATTACTGGATAAATAATGACATGAAGGCAGAAATAAAGATGTTCTCTGAAACCAATGAGAATGAAGACACAATGTACCAGAATCTCTGGGACACATTTAAAGCAGTGTATAGAGGGAAATTTATAGCACTAAATGCCCACAAGAGAAATGAAGAAAGATCTAAAATCGACAACCTAACATCACAATTAAAAGAACTAGGGGAGCAACATCAAACAAATTCAAAAGCTAGCAGAAGACAAGAAATAACTAAGATAAGAGCAGAATACGGAAGGAGAAAAAGACACAAAAAAAAAACCTTCAAAAAATCAATGACTCCGGGAGCTGGTTTTTTGAAAAGATCAACAAAATAGATAAGACTGCTAGCCAGACTAATAAAGAAGAAAAGAGAGAAGAATCAAATAGATGCAATAAAAAATGATAAAGGGGATATCACCACCGAAGCCACAGAAATACAAATTACCATCAGAGAATAGTTAAAATACATCTATGCAAATAAACCAGAAAATCTAGAAGAAATGGACAAATTCCTGGACACTTACACACTCCCAAGACTAAACCAGGAAGAAGTCGAATCCCTGAATAGACCAGTAACAGGTCTGAAACTGAGGCAGCAATTAATAGCCTACCAACCAAAAAAAGTCCAGGACCAGTCAGGTTCATAGCCGAATTCTACTGGAGGTACAAAGAGGAGCTGGTACCATTCAAACAATGTCTGAAACTATTTCAATGTTTGAAACTATTTCAAACAATATAAAAAGAAGGAATCCTCCCTAACTCATTTTATGAGACCAACATCATCCTGATACTAAAACCTGGCAGAGCCACAACTAAAAAAGAAAATTTCAGGAGAATATCCACAATGAACATCGATGTGAAAATTCTCAATAAAATACTGGCAAACAGATTGCAACAGCACACGTCAAAAAGCTTATCCATCACCATCAAGTTGGCTTCATCCCTGGGATGTAAGGCTGATTCAACATACACAAATCAATAAACATAACCCATCACCTATATAGAACCAAAGACAAAAATCACATTATTCTCTCAAAAGACGCAGAGAAGGCCTTCGACAAAATTCACCAGCCCTTCATGCTAAAAACTCTCAATAAACTAGGTACTGATGGAAGGTATCTCAAATAATAAGAACTATTCATGACAAACCCACAGCCAATATCATACTGAATAGGAAAGAACTGGAAGCATTCCCTTTGAAAACCGGCACAAGACAAGGATGCCCTCTCTCACCAGTCCTATTCAGCATAGTATTGGAAGTTCTGGCCAGGGCAGTCGGGCAAGAAAAAGAAATAAAGGTATTCAGATAGGAAAAGAGGAAGTCAAATTGTCTCTATTTGCAGACAACATGATTGTAGATTTAGAAGATCGCATTATCTCAGCCCAAAACCTCCTTAAGCTGATAAGCAACTTCAGCAAAGTCTCAGGATATAAAATCAATGTGCAAAAATCAGAAGTATTCCTATACACCAATAATAGACAAACAGCCAAATCATGAGTGAATTTCCATTCACAATTGCTACAAAGAGAATAAAATACCTATGAATACAACTAACAAGGGATGTGAAGGACCTCTTCAAGAACTACAAGCCACTGCTCAAGGAAATAAGAGAGGACACAAACAGATGGAAAAACATTCCATGCTCATAGTTAGGAAGAATCAATATTGTGAAAATGGCCATAATGCCTTAAGTAATTTAGATTCAATGCTATCCCTATGAAGCTACCATTGGCTTTCTTCACAGAATTGGAAAAAAACACCTTAAATTTCACATGGAACCAAAAAAGAGCCTGCATAGCCAAGACAATCCCAAGCAAAAAAAAAAAAAATACAAAGCTGGAGGCATCATGCTACCTGACTTCAAACTATACTACAAGGCTCTAGTAATCAAAACAGCATGGTACTGGTACCAAAACAGAAATATAGACCAGTAGAACAGATCAGAGGCCTCAGAAGTAACACAAGACATCTACAACCATCTAATCTTTGACAAACCTGAAAGAAACAAGCAATGGGGAAAGAATTCCCCATTTAATAAATGGTGTTGGGAAAACTGGCTAGCCATATGCAGAAAGCTGAAACTGGATCCCTTCCTTATACCTTATACAAAAATTAACTCCAGATGGATTAAAGATTTAAACATAAGACCTAACACCATAAAAACCCTAGAAGAAAACCTAGGCAATACCATTCAGGACATAGGTATGGGCAAAGACTTCATGACTAAAACACCAAAAGCAACAACAAAAGCCAAAATTGACAAATGGGACTAAGTAAACTAAAGAGCTTTTGCACAGCAAAAGAAAATACCATTAGAGTGAATAGGCAACCAACAGAATGGCAAAAAATTTTGCGATCCACCCATCTGATAAAGGGCTAATATCCAGAATCTACAAAGAACTTAAACAAATTTACAAGAAAAAAACAACCCCAACAAAAAGTGGATGAAGGATATGAACAGACACTTCTCAAAAGAAGACATTATGCAGCCAAAAAACATATGAAAAAAAGCTCATCATCACTGGTCATTAGAGAAATGCAAATCAAAACCACATTGAGATACCATCTTATGCCAGTTAGAATGGCAATCATTAAAAATCAGCAGACAACAGATGCTGGAGAGGATGTAGCAAAATACGAATGCTTTTACACTGTTGGTGGGAGTGTAAATTACTTTAACCATTGTGGAAGACAGTGTGGCAAATCCTTAAGGATCTAGAATTAGAAATACCATTTGACCCAGCAATCCCATTACTGGATATATACCCAAAGGATTATAAACCATTCTATTATAAAGACACATATACACGTATGTTCACTGAAGCACTGTTCGCAATAGCAAAGACTGGGAACCAACCCAAATGCCCATCAGTTATAGACTGGATAAAGAAAATGTGGCACATATACACTATGGAATACTATGCAGCCATAAAAAAGGATGAGTTCCTGTCCTTTGCAGGGACATGGATGAAGCTGGAAACCATCATTCTCAGCAAACTGATACAAGAACAGAAAACCAAACACCACATATTCTCACTCATAAGTGGGTGTTGAACAATGAGAACACATGGACACAGGGAGGGGAACATCACAAACCGGGGCCTGTCAGTGTGGGGAGGACTAGGGGAGGGATAGAAGGGGGTGGTGGGCTAGGGGAGAGATAGCATTAGGAGAAATACCTAATGTAGATGACAGGGTGACAGATGCAACAAACCACCATGGCACATGTATACTTATGTAACAAACCTGCACATGTATCCCAGAACTTAAAGTATAATAATTAAAAATAAATAAATAAATACATTCTAAAATAGGATCTTTGGCATTTGTTGTCTCACGGACTTTAAGAGTTTTGACTACAAAGACTCTGGCCTCTAATCCTCTTATCTTATGCCAGTTTCATGCTCTGGTGGTATTCCTGTAGATTCAACTAACTTGTAGAGCTGCACTGTCCAATCCAATAGCTACTATCCACATGTGGCTATTTAAATTTGAATTAGGCCAGGTATAGTGACTCACGCCTGTAATTGCAGTACTTTGGGAGGCCCAGGCAAGAGGACTGCCTGAGGCCAGGAGATCAAGACAAGCCTGGGTAACATAGCAAGACCCCATCTCTAAAAAATAAAAGTAAATTTAAAAAAATTAGGTGAGTATGGTGGCATGCAGCTGTAATCTTAACTACTCAGGAGGCTAAAGTGGGAGAATTGCTTGACCCCAGGATTTTGAGGCTGCAGGGAGCTATAATCACACCTCTGTACTAGAGACCCTACCTCTAAAAATAAATAAATAAATAAATTTAAATTAAGCGAAATTAAATATAATTAAAAATTCTGCTCCTCAGAATATAATGTTTAAGCATATATTTCAAGTGCTCAAGAGAGCCACATGTGGCTAGTGGTTACTGCTGAAGAGTACAGATATAGAATATTTTCATCCTCACAGAAAGGTCCTTTGGACAGTACTATTCCAAGTCTTAACTCAATTGTCTGCAACTTTACTGTTATCTTCTCGCTACAATTGAGAAAGAACCCATTTCCTTCACTCTTTATTCCCAGGTGTTTTGGGCGTGTCTGCTGGAGTATGGTTGGGAAGATACGTGTTTCTGGATCTTTCTTCTTTTCTTACCTCTTCCAATCATCCTTGCCTTTAGTTTTTTCTTACCAGCCTGCCATAAATTTATCCAGACATAGATGATAAACTACATTAATCCTTACTTAAAAAAAAAATCCCATAATAATATATGGCTATTATATCTTAATCGGACTACTCAAGACTCCTGCAAGTACACTTCCCTTCTTATTCTGTCTAGGTAATCTATTAGCATTGGGGCTTTACATTGAAGGAATCCTTATAAAGGAGTTGCCAGATATGATTTACCGTTTGTGATCCAGGAGACAAAGTGGGGCAGCTGTAGCTTTTCCCTAAGACTGTAAGAAATCTCCTCAAATTGTCAGATTTAGTTATTTACATCTAGGAAGTGATGATCAAGGTCAAGTTTCCTTTTGTTAGACCATGACCGTGCCATCTGCTTGGAAATAACCTAAACTAGAAAACCTCCATGCAAAGAGGAGAAAAGCTTTGTGATTCATAAATCTCTGTATTAAATTAGATGGCTAAAAGTCCTTTGAGTTACCTGAAAATCAAGTAAAGGTATGGGGCTAGGGGCAAGCACTGAGTAGTTTAATTGTAGTTTAGAGTAGGAATAGAGGCTGTAACATTAATAATGCACATCTATAGCCAGGAAGGCATAATACTTAACCTAGAGGAGATTCAAGGCTCCTCCTCTCTGTTGGGATCATCTCCACACTGGCTGCTAGCCACACTGGTTATACAAACTCACTGCACCAGAAACGTGCTCATTACCATCATGTCTATCTTTTGTCTTAAGTAAGTGCTTGCTTCTATCAGTGGAAGGAAATATAACCCTTCCATTATAGAATGGTAATCCCAAAATTCATGAGGGTCTTAGGTGCTCACATCTTACCAGATAGGTTCTGGATATGCAACAATGAGTAATTCAGTTAAATTTTTTCCAATTTTTCATATACAATGATCTGGTATTTTAAATACCAGTTCTTACCATCATCAAATTTAGGGATAATCTACATTATGTTGCCAAAGAAAAGAATAAAGTTACTAGCCCCTTGAAAAAGTAAACTTAAAGATTTAGCTTCATTAAAACTAACAGTTAATTCAGTCAAAATGTACAATGGTAAAATTGCTGACATTTTATATAACATATATCCATAGGAAATATGTGAGAAGACTTACATAAACTGCTGCTGTACAAATATATACATCTTTACTTAGGAAGATAGAGTAACCTAAAATATAACCATCAAATCATGATCCTTAAAAAACAAAAAACTGCAAATCCCTGGGATTCAAGCTCAAAGGGCATCGCATGGATTCCTAATTTCCAGTCAGATCTGATAATTCAGGTAAAACAAAAATTTCTTCTTTCACTAAATCTCAAACAAAAATGTTATTCTGTCATATTTTCTTTAAACCTTCAACCTTTCTTCACTATACATTTTTAATTATAGCATCTTAGCATACCTGATTTTTATACAAGGTTTCTTTCAAGCTTGTAAGAGCATGAATACGAACATCGACATTTTCATGTTGAATGGCCTTCATAGAGAGCTGAAGGGTTGTTTGAAGATCAGTGCTTTCAGAGGTCTCCTAAACACAAAGCACAGAGAGACATACCTTATTAATTGACTGTTTTAACAACCATTTCCAAAGGCCTAAATTCCCTATATAGTTACCATCAAATTACACCCCAAATCAACTTTTAAAAGTAATACAATTTCCATTCCTTCCTTTGTATAGCATGTGTCATTTTTAGTAATTCTGAGGGAAAGGGATTTCATTGTAAAATTTTTATACCTAGAGAAAAACTGTATCCCAAATAAATAAGAATTTATTTATCTAAAATAAATGCTTCTTGATACAAAGTGTAAGCCTAGTCTCCCTTAATTTACACAGGGCTACATAACAGCTTTGTACCAGGTCCATGGGATTATATAGGTAATTCACTTCCTTTCACTACCCACGGTGACACCCAAGGTCACATAGTCCACTTTCTACCCAGAAGTGCTGTGAAATCACCATTAACATCTTTATAACTTTAGGTAGCTCACTAGACTTAAGATGCTGGAATTATAGATTATTCCCCTTCCAAATCTCAGGAATCATTCAGATCTGAAATTTCTGTATCATGGTTTATAGCACAACAGAACTAGAATCTTCCCACAGCTTTCCTTTCTTCTCTTAGGGCATGCAGCTATGGGTAGCTCTTCTTTTTGGGACAATAAAGTAAGGACACTTCAGTCTGGATAGTAAAGGCATAAAAACAGTATTTTTCATTTTCTATTCTATCTAATGCTATTACATCTTTAATCTAAATAATAAAACTTCCCTCCAAACATCATGGATTCATGGTAGCACTATCTACTCACCAGGAATTAGCCATCATAATAGGACTATATTATTCCTAGATATGATCCTAAAGGATCTTTACTCAATGTATTGGAACTTCGGAATAATTCTGTATTAATGATCTCCTAAACCAAAAATTAAAAATTAAATACCTTTCTGTATTCCTGGAGAACTGCTTTTATCTTTTTTAACTCTGGATGATCAGGTAAAAAATATATTTCATGAAGAAAATCTTGCACAGCATCCCTAATAGTTGGAATAAAAAGAATTATATGCCAAGAATAGGAATACTAAAAAAATGTAAAGCAAAAGTTGAAACCAAGGACAATTTAATTTATAATTAAAAGTGCTAGTTGATTACTGAGCTGCAAAGTATTTCCTAACTATGTCTAAGATGCTCAGCTAAATTAATAGTGGAAAATGACCAAAGCTATGAAAATCACTCTATAATAGTGCTACAATAAACCATGCTTCTCAGCATACAAACCCATACATACAGTCCCTTCTGGGGACTGAGTGTTGACTTGCTTTAGCAAACAGACTATGGCAGAAGATATGCTGTACCAGTTTGGGACCTAGGTGTTAAAAATGCCTGCAAGTTTCCATTTGTGTGTTCTGGAGAGCCCTGAGTCACTATGTAAGAAGTGTGGCCACCAATAAGGATAGACCATAGTACAGAGACAGAGGCTCTGAGACTAAACAGAATGACAGAGAGGCCCAGCCCAGTCTACCTGCCAGCTGAATGTGGCCACACCAGTGACCACTTGTAATACCAATAGAACCGACAAGCTGAGCACAGCCCAGATTGCAAAATTATGAGCAAATAAAAAAACTCATTGTTTTAAGATACTAGGTTTTGGAGTGATTTGGAATGTAGCAATAGACAAAGACTACTCCAATACACAAATTATCATGAAGAATTATAGAAAAAAGTATATAAATAATCTTTATCAGGGCTACAATTCTCAATTTCCTTCCAACATAATAAATACTCTCACCTTTCTGGGTCCACATGTAAATGTTTCTAAATCCTAGTGTTTGTTAACTCATGCAATAAATATGTATTAAATAACTATTATGTGCTACTACATGCTAAGCATGTCTGCTAGTCACTGGGGATGCAACAAAAAACAAAGCTAAAGCAATGCTTTCATTCAGCAAGCTTAAGGTCTTCTATCTTGCAGTGGCATGATCATAACTCACTGCAGCCTCACACTCCTGGGCTTAAGCAAGCCTCCTGTGTCAGTCTGCAGCTGCTGGGATTACAGGCTCTTTTTTTTAAATTTTTTTTTTAATGTTTCTGTATTTCTTGTAGAGATCGGGTTCTCATTACGTTACCCAGGCTCCTGGCCTCAAGCAATCGTCTTGCCTTGTCCTCCCATAGTGTTAGTATTGTTGGCATAAGCCAGCGTGCCTGGTTGGGATTTTTCTTATGATTATGAAAAAGGTGGAGAAATGATACTTCTGTGATAAACAGCAAAGATAAGACTATTTACAAAACAGTTTAAAAGGTACTTGAAAAGTTGTCCCAAAATCTAAATTAGTGATTTTGTTGTTTCATCATGTACAGAATATAAAAATATCAAAAATAAAAGTATTTTAATTAAATAAAAGCACATTAACTTTTCCTTCTTTTATGATTTCTCCCTCATTAGATGGTTATTGCAACTGACAAAAGGGACCAGCAATAGCATATGGGTGAGTAGGTAAATAGGTAGTACTTCAATCCCAACTTTCCACAAGCAAAGGAATGATCATATATAACAGTAAGTAAAATCATAGAAAAAAATTAAAAATATATAGAAAGACATCCCAGTCTAAAAAGCAGCCTGAATCAAAAATACAAATGGGAAAGAATAATGTATGTTCTGTGAATAGCAGTCCACATTGGCTACAACCTAATGTCTGTTTTGAAAAATTATGGGGAAAGAAAGTAAGAAATAGTGGGTGGCCAGATTTTTAGAAAGCCTTCAATATCAAGCTAAGCAATTTAGAATTTATCAATTAGGAAATGGAGAATTTCAGAATGCCTTTATATGCTGGAATGATACAGATAAAGAGATATTTTAAAAACACAGTTCTAGTAACAATATCAATAAAAGTGATAAAAGCTTAAAGGAAGAGAGAGAGGCTGGTTCAAAGCTTAATGCAATGAAGTAATAAGGGTTTCAACTAAAGTAAGCTGCAGAAAGTAGGTATCTCTCCTAACCTTTCTCATGCTATTCTACTGTCTGCCTTTTGACTGTGAGAAGAAAGGTAAATTAGGTTTCATGTTTATAGAATTGATGAAAAATGATTTTTTACTGCTGACCTATCAATTAGTGAGTTTCAGAAATAATTATTATAGAAGCAATGCCACAACTGCAATAGCATCATTTCAATATGTAATTACATGCCAACTACTTTTGTTTACTATGAACACGGAAACTTAAAAAAGTGACAGTTTCACATTACCATCAGTAATTCTAATACCTTGAGACATAAAAATACAGTTTAAAAAGTTATTATTTTACCATTAATTTCAGTTACAATACCTGTTTTCAATTATGAGGTAGTGAAAGATAGCTGCAGTTTCTTTAGGCTGGATGTGTATAAGAGGTAACAAAGCTACAATTACATGACTCAGAAGGGAGCCCAGACAAGCATGATCCAGGCAACGAACAAAGCAGTCCCAAGCTCTATGTGAAAAAACAAATAGAAATTAAGTCCCATTAGTTTTATTATTTGTAAAGCTCTATCTATTAGTTATTAGTTGAAGACACATGATACATAAAAACAATAGATTAAAAGGCAGCTTTAAAGATGGAATAAGATCAGTGCTATATATTCAAATAAAGTGATGTCCAAATTATATGAAGTCAAAAAAGCAAGGTGAAAAACAGTGTTTGGGGCAGAATTAATAGAAAAAAAATGTATGTGCATGCACTTGCTTATTCTCTTTTACAAAGAGTGGATGTACAAAAATTAATAAAAAAAAGTTATCTATAGAGGTCAGAATTGGAATCTAGATTTCTGCATATAATTTACTGCATAGATTTGAATTTGGGACTATGCAAATGTTTTATATAATTTTTAAATTAAATAAAATACAGGGAAAAAGCAACCCTTAAAAATTGTAAACAAACTGAAACAAATGAACCTAAACAAATATTAAGTTGGCAGCAGGTGCACACAGAAAACAATTACTTTACATGATTTTAAAACATATTCTGACTGTATATCTCTAACAGGATACATCCCTTTTTGTTTTTATTGAGAAAAAGAGCCTCCAAGAAGCTTAAACTGCACTCAGCATTCTTACTATTGGCCGTAATATTGAAATTTTCATTTTACAGACATATATAAGTATACAGAAAGAAAAATTAAGTAAATGTGTAATATAAGTCATTAGGAACAAAGAAAGAATAACTGTTAAGAAATATAATGTAAAACCAAAGAGTTAAGTCAAAACTATGTGATCTTTACTATATTGGCAATATACACATAAACTCACAATCTTTTTCTCTTTACAAAAATGTTCTAGTAGCTATATTCACTTAAGACTTAGAAGTAATGACAGTAGGCCCGATGAGTGCCTATACTGGGAATTAATCTGGGCTCAAAGGAACCACAGCCAGGGCTCCTTGAAAAAAATCGCTGATTCTCACTCAGGGGCAGGAAATGTTCAAGATGAGCCCAGGTCATCTTGTCATGACAAAAAGCAGAGAATCTCAAGAGATTAATGGACGACATATCAAAAGTCATAGAGGCCAACTTGAAAGGATTTCTACTTGCTTAAGATGGGACAATTGCAGCAATAAAAAAGAGTAGTGATATTAATGGATAAAAATTCATCAAATTTATAAAAATCTATGTAATCAAAATGATACTATAAAAGAAGAAAAACTTCACTGTACGTTGCTATAACACAAACCTATACTCTGATTACTAAAAGGAAATAGTCAAGTATTTATGAACTGCTCTTCCTATATGAACTATGGTTGTTTTGTTTTTAAAGACAAGGTCCTGCTATGTTGCCCAGGCTAGACTCAAACTCCTGGGCTCAAGTGATTCTTCCGCCTCAGCTTCCTAAGCAGCTGGGACTACAGATATGAACAATCATGCCCAGCTAGCCAAATGTGATGAGGAATTTTGTTTTAATAAGAATCCCACCTAGTAAATACAGAAGGAATAATAAAATTAGAAAATCATTTTATCAACTGTAATGAAATAGTGGACTTAGGCAATGATGATTAATTAATGTTAAAATAATCAGATAAAAAATTGATGAGGAATTTTATAATAAAGGGATTCAGGCTGATAAAATCTACTAATCTTACTACTACTAAAAGTGGACAACCAGATATTATTATGTGGCTCACACTGTACCACAACAGAAGCACAAAGTCTCACTTATTAGGTATGTTATGATAATAAATTGAACCTAAATCTAATCAAGCATCTATATCTAGGTACCCATTTATGGAAAAAAACAGGGAGGAAAGAAAAGATAGAAAAGTTAAATTAGCTATTTGCCAAATCCCACATCCTAAAATCTTAACAGACTAAAATAAGTAAAACGTGTGGGTAGGGAATTTAAGGGATGAGGCTGTTTACAAGAGACACTTAAAGAGCCAGGCAGGCAACCAAATATACATATGTAAACCTCATTTAGAGTCTAGTTAAAGAAATAATGATACACACAAACATCTCTGGGAAATGGCATACACAACATGATATACACAACATCTTTTAGAAAAATACCTTTGAGACAACTGAAGAAAATGTGAATATGGCCTGAGTTTTAGATTAGAAATTTCTATTAATCCTGCTAAGTATAATAATTAATGAAGGTTATTTTTTAAAATGCCCTCATCAATTAGATAGATCTAAAGTATTTACAAGTACGATGATATGATTCTAGGATCTTCTCTAAAATACCCCAACTAACAATAAAAAAGGTAGACGTGGATAAAAAAAAGACTAGCAATACTGGTAACTGCTACGGTTGAGAAATAGGTATGTAGGTTCATTAATAATTCTTCTATTTCCCAGTATGTTAAAAGATTTCCATAGTAAAATATTTTAAAAGAAGTAAATATAATCTTTTTTCAATACAAATAAACTTAGTACCTTAATTATTTATTATTTGAACCAAATTTCCCTCAAAGACATAATAATTCACATTAGTGCCACCGGAAAATGCACAAAAAAAAAAAAAAAAAAAAAAATTAAAAAACTCAGGCAGTCATTTACCTGCAACACAATTCAGGAAAATCATCCTTGAATCGAAGACCAGTTCTCAGTGTGGTCATCATCTTCACCCTCACAGAACTGACATGTTTGGGTCCCATTAACTTCATCAAAGACATCAAACTTTTCAAGGCCTATAGAGTTAAGTAGTGCTTCAGAATAAAGCTTATAAACTTGCTGCCAGAAGCAGATGAGCACTAAGGACAAGTTCTTTCCACCTAATATCAAGGTGTCATCTATTCTCGATAACACAAAAGAGCAAATAAATGTTGGCCAGTTTGTTTTGTCTAATTTCTTAGGTGGGAATTATGAATTTGAAGAATACAAGTTGAGTTCTTTGTTTTGTTGCTTTCCACTGAAAGTGATTTGTTATTTCGGCCCAGTATCCTTCCAGAATGGTAAAATTTCTAATTTATTAAGGGTATAATGCATATTGCTTAATTTCTTTCATATCTATCTCAAACTGCCATTTTATATATATAAAACAAACTGAATTAAAATCATTTGAATTCGGGAGGATTACAAAAAATTTTGAAGTAAATGGAATACTTCATAGTGATCAATAGTTAAGAAAATTTTTTGTCTTAATGATACTAAATTCAAGATGCCCTGAATTTGGTAAAAAAAAAAAAATAATAACTAGTGATGTATTCAGAAAATTAAACACAAGAAAAACACAGAACCAGACCTGTTATCAGCAGCTCCAGTTTATAATAAAGGGGTAAAGAAACTCTCTGGTCGACTTTATATGCCAAAACATGCAAGCTCTTTATGGTTTACAACACAAACTCTAGTTTTCTTAGATTCAAGGCCATTCTCTCACTTTGGATAGCCATTGGGGTAACAATAAGAAAGAAGCCATGTAGATGGAATAATAGTTGTTTGGGGGATTAAATTTACTAGTTGACACCAAAAAAACAGGCACTGGTTGCTGAAATTTGTGAAGTTTAATATAGTATCATATGTCTTTCTTGGCTCCTTAAAGTTATAAAAAAGGGGGGAATATAGACAAATAAAAGCTTCCATTCGTAGGTGTTTTTTGTTTTTACTATAATCTTACTGACTGCAGAAGTGGAAAGCAACATGAACTTTTACCAATATCTAACATTCTACTCCAATCTACAGGCCAAAAATTTCCAATGGTGGCCAACTTTTAGAGCAGTCATAATGACACTTCATTGTGGCACAAGCATTTAAACATAAAGTTGCTTTACATCATATTAACCTAAGATTTTTGATGTTCAAAAACACCATGGACCATGACCCACACCAGACCAATCTAAACCAAGGAGAATCGATTATGCAACTATTGTTTGAGCTTTCAGTGACTGCTGGTCTCTTTCTTCCAGTGCAGGGCTAGATGCTGTGATGCGTGAGTTTGAAGCTATTGAGATCATTACCTGGCTCTTAAGTACAGAGCCAATCTAGATGAATCTGAGTCAAAAGATTGATCCTGAGAATTTTTTTGAGTGCAAAATCAAGTTATGCCCAAAGCTATGCTCCTTATGCTTTTTGTTACACAGCCACAAGTTCCTTTTGGTTACTTTGGGTTGGGTGTTCTATCCCTCATAAACTAAATAAAATGAATACAATTCCAATTTTTAGACTCTCAGAAAGCTTATATAAATTGTTCAGCAATAGTGAATGTCATGCTTGGTTATTTCTCATCTTTGAATGTTTGTAGCTAGATGCAGAATGTATCTATATTCTGTATAAATTCTATTTTAGCACACTGGAACTCAATCATCACTACTTACCATTTTCTTATCTTCAATGCCAACACTGGAACTCAGTAACTGCATGTTAAAAAAGGCCAGAATGCCCAACAATTTGGGTTGTAAATAATCAGCCTAAGAAATAAAAACAGATAATATGTAAGCTTTATACAAACTGAATTTCTTAAATTGACATTTTAATTAATGTCATTTATATTTTACCTAACTAGATTAGCATATCAGAAATAAATACTTGGTGAATTCAGTTTCTCCAAAAGCATATATCTTCACATGCAGTATTTAAAGAAGCTAATGATTTATAATCACCATGAAAACATATGATTAAACAGTACAGTACAATGAGAAAATGATGAGTTTTTTAATCATGGAGTGAGCTGGGATGGGATCCTCAGGATCTGATTCATGTCGGGATGTAGAGTAGAGAGGAAAAGAAGAAAAGAACAGAGAAAGACAAGAAACTGTCCTTATTCTATGACATTTAGAGCTAAGGTAGAGAAGTACTTGATTTAAGAAAATGTACCCTACCAGAATAATGATCTGACATAGGGGAAAAGAGGTACAAGACCATGGGCATCAAAAGCTGCAGGCTATCATCATCCATGACACTTCGGGTTTCCTGAAGTTTCCTCCCACCCTCCCTTCGTTCCTTTCTTCCTCCCTCCCTCCCTCCTTCCTTCCCTTCCCTCCCTCCCTTCCTTCCTCTCTCCCTTTCTCTTTTTCTTCATTTTCTTAAACAGATTTCCTTCCTCCCTCACTCCTTTCCTCCTTTTTCTTTTTTCTTAAACAGAATTCCTTCCTTCCTATTTCTTTTTTTCTTTTCTCTTCTGTTCTTTTCTTCCCCACCCCCCTCCAGGGCATCTGTCACCTAGGCTGGAGTGCAGTGGCACAATCACAACTCACTGCACCCTCAACCTCCTAGACTCAAGCAATCCTCCCAGCTCAGCTTCCCGAGTACCTGTGACTACTGGCATGCACCACCATGCCCAGCTAATTTTTTGCATTTTTTGTAGAGATGGGGTTTTGCTATGTTGCCCAGGCTGGTCTCAAACTCCTGGGCTCAAGCAATCCTCCTGCTTTGGCCTCCCAGAGTGCTGGGATTACAGGTGTAAGCCACCATACTCAGCTGAGTTAATACTTTCTTAAGAGAAGGTTCTGGAGAAGAGGGCATGGGTTTTAAGTCAGCCAAATCTAGGTTTGAATCTTAATTTTGACGCTTCCTATGTGTTATGTTCTATCAGTTACTTAATTCCTCCAAGTCTGTAAAATGTGAACACTAAAACCACCTACTGCATGGAGTTGTTGTAAAGGCTAAATAAGATACCATTTATTGACCAGGTGCAGTGGCTCCCGCCTCTAATCCCAGCAATTTAGGAGGTCGAGGCAGGTGGATTACTTGAGCTCAGGAGTTTGGGACCAGCCTGGGTAATATGGCAAAACCCCGTATCTACAAAAAAATTAGCCAGGCATGGTGGCATGCACCTGTGGTCCCAGATATTCAGGAGGCTGAGGTGAGAAGATGGCTTAAGCACAGGAGGCAGAGGTTGCAGTGAGCTGAGATTGCGCCATTGCAATCCAGCCTGGGTGACAGAGCAAGACCCTACTTCGAAAAAAAAAAAGATATCATTCACTAAGCACTTTGTATATGGTTAAGTATTAAATCACTTTGTTCATATTACTACAAACTGAGGATGTGACCACTCTGTAAAAAAGAATATTCTTCTGTTCATATCTTTATGTACAGGAAGAAGAAAGAAGCAAACAAAAGAGCTGGGAATGAGTAGCAACTAAAGCATTTTGAACTCTGTAAGAAAGTTATACTGCTTGATGTTGAGGTGTCTGACTTAGGTATCTTTGGGTTCCATGTATTGCCCAGAAAAGGGTAGGAGGGTATGTGCTACCATACAATAGACAGGAGTGAGGTATCCTACAAATCTCTCCAGATTAGATGTCAGGATAAATCTTTATCTTGCCTAGCACAGGAAATCATCTGGTTTTTAAAACTTGAAATTGCATTTTGTTCTGCAAACTTGATTTAGATTGAGGCTCAACTTTAGCATGGTAAGCCACAATTCACTAATTGTATGGTTCCAGCCTACGTTGCTTAAATAAAAAGCAAATAAAGATCACACAATCTATGTCAACATTCCAATATTAAAGTTCTTGCATTCAGACAAACAATTATTTGACTTTATTCATCTGTTACTCACCAAATACTTACTACATATGCCTAGAATCCTGTGCTGGGTACAGATGTATAAGATGAGCAAAGTCATTCTCTCTCATTAGCTTATATGTAGACTAGTATGAATGGAAGACACTATATAAGTATGTAAACAAAGTTGTGATAATGCTATCAGAAAACATGATCCTGTGATAAACAAGAAATAGGGTAAGGGAGTTGAGACAGGGTATTCAGGAAACTCTTGAAATGTAAAGAATGAGAAAGATCCAGGAGATTATTCCAAGTGAAGAGACCAACCACGGCAAAGGCCTCGAAGCAGGAAAAAGCTTGGCACGTTTAAGAAACACAAAGGAAATCATGTTGAAATATAGGGAGAAAGGAAGAAAAGAGTTGTACCATGTGAGAATAGAAAGGTAGTAGAAAGGTAGGCAGATCATATATGGCCTTATAGATTTTATTTTATGTTAAAAGAAAAGAAAAGAAAAAAAAAGATATCATTCACTAAGCACTTAGTATATGGTTAAATATTTTGTTCATATCATTACAAACTGAGAATGTGACCACTCTGTAAAGAAGAATATTATTCTGTTTCATATTTTTATGTAAAGGCAGAAGAAAGGAAAACCACAGAAGGAATTTAATCAGAGGAATGATATGAATTTGTAAAAAGAGCACCCCAAAGGCTGTGTAAATAATTAATTGTAGACAGGGAAGGATGAAAAGACAGAACCGTTAGAAGGCATTCACAGTTGTCCCAAGAAAGATGATGGTTGTGTAACGGTGGTGGCAGCAGAAATGAAGGGATATATTTTGGAGAGACTTAATAAAATTTGCCCATTTGATTATAAAAGGAAATGGACGGTTCACAAATGCTTCTCAGGTTTTGACGCATTCAAGTGGGTAGATAGTGGTACCATTACTGAGATGGGTAAGACTGGGAGAAAAACAGGTTAGAAACAGAAAATAAAGATTTCTAATGAACATAATATACTTGGAATTGTTTGAGATGCTTATAAGACATGAGAGTAGAGATGATGAAATGGGAAATATCTCTGTTTGCCATCCTCTCTCACCCTCAGGTCCATTCTCTGCCACCTTCTGCCCTGCTTCGAACCTGGGAGACTGACCGGACTGCATTACTTAGGATCCCTTGCCCTCTGGCTTTCCACTGAATTCAGTCAGCAGGAAACACCACTAGAACAGAGGGTAGGAGGAAAGAGTATGGTATTCATATTTCCTGTTCTGTCTGTGTTTTGAGGTTGTTCTGGCAGTGGCTACATTCCTCTATAATGAGAGGACCTAGTAACACTATTTCTTCCCCTTTCCCAGAACTAAGTGGGGCATTAAGTTTTCTGCTGTTTGTGGTCCCTGGGTTCCTTAACATTCCTTGCTGATTCTCTTAACTTTGCCATGTCACTAAAAGTAGCCCCTTTGTTAAACTATTTCCACATAAATGTTTGTGTGTATGCCATCTGTTTCCTCCCAGGACCTAACCTATATAAACCCACAAGTCCAAAGCTCAGGGGCAGTCTGGACTGAAATTTCAACAAAAAATTATCAAAATATAACTCATTTTAAAGAAAGAGATCAAAGAAGATCATTAAAGGAGGGAATGATGACTGAGGAAAAAGAGCCAGTTACATAGTTCCTGAGTTACTCTAATATTTAAAGGACAAAGTATATAATGTACAGGGAAAAAGTGAGTAAAGAAGACTAAACATGAGTGAAAGGTGAAGCAAAAAAGAAATTAAGACAATGTGGTATCACAGATGCCACGTAGGAAAGGATGGCCAATTGTATTGAATGACGCTGAAAGGTTGAATAAGATAGGACAGAGAAGTGACCATGAGATTTAATAGCCAAGAAGACTGAGGGTAACCCTGACAAAAGGAATTTCATAGAATAATGAAAACAGAGCCAGACTAGAATAGGAAATGAGAAAGCAGAGATAAACACCTCTCTTAACGAATTTATGTCCAGAGTTTCGTTATTGGAACGCTAAGCTTGTGGGAGTTATTTATATCCTACTGCTCAAGGTCATCACCAAGATCTGATTTTTCACACAAAAAAATTTTGCAACCTCCAGCATCAGTGGGTTAAGATATTTTCCCAATAGTCCTTTAAGTCTCTTACAGGAATGAGGGCAGTTGAAAAGAAAAAATAGTAATTCAATTCTGAGGATTTATATATTTTCTAAGATAAACAGTAAAGTGATTTCAAATACAAATTTATGGTAGGGAAATATTTTAAAAAGAGAACATATTTTCTAACTTCCCTTCTAACCAGCAATGGAGTAAACTATAGTTAGAACTAAAAAGTTTAGTCTGTTGAGCTAAGAAAAGAGTAGTTGGAGGGGCAGGGTGAGAGGAGAGCTACAAACATATTCTAATATACATGTAATTTAAAAGTAGTAAAGAAAAATAAACTTCAACATTTTTATTCAGTGAAAAAAAAAATCTACTAAAACCACTTAAAAGTCCACATTTTTCAATGCTAATATATGTTGTTAATGCCCTAAGTATGTAAATACGTAAACAAAGTTATGATAATGCTATAAGAAAATAAATGTGATCTTGTGTTCATGATCTTGTGCATGTGACCATGCAATTCAAATCAACCTTTTCAAACTAAAAGTGCCAACTTAAAATTTAAACAAATTGCTAGCAGCCAGAAAATCACAAAAAAAAAAAAGTTTATTCAATTACATAATTAAGCTGCAAAAGGAAGAAAAACAAACAAACCTCATAGAACATATTTCTTACCATCAGTTCAGGTGATATGATATCTCTTGGGCCCTGATATGGATCATCACTGGATGCAAATGAGGCAAGTATTGACAAACCATTGAAAACCTGTTGATAGTGTTCTCCAATACGTAGCAATAATTCATTATGCAGTCCTTGGAAATCTTGTCTCAACAGGCTCCCCAGTTCAATTTCTGTCTCATTCTAACCCAAAGACACATTAAAAAAAGTTTTTTCTTCATACTAACATCATGGAAATAAGTATATTGATTTTAACATACTATTAGTACATCAGGAGCTCTAGATCCGATAACAGGATTTACTAATGATATTAAGAAAAGGCACTGGAAAAAATTCTAATCTTATTCTATCCTGGTAGGTATCCCATGGATTGTATGTAATGAAGAGAAGTTATCCAACTTTATTTAGAAATAAAATATTAAAAAACAAGTACTAGTTTTCTCTAAGGTCTTATAATATCAGCTCATTATTGGGGACACATAACCCTGGGAGGAAATGTAGTATAGTGGCTTACAGTAGTCTTTCTGTTCAGACTGCTTTAAATTCTAGCTGTCATTTATTAGTTACGCTGACTTGGACAAGTTACCTAATCTAACCTCTCTCTGCCTTAGTTTCCTTATCTACGAAACAAAACCAAAGGAATAGTACCTGTGGCTAGGCATGTTAGTTCACACCTGTAATCCCAGCACTCTGAGAGGCAGAGGCAGGTGGATCACTTGTGGCCAGGAGTTGGAGACCAGCCTGGCCAACATCGTGAAATCCCACCTCTACCAAAAATACAAAAATTAGCTGGGCCTGGTGGCAGACCCCTGTAATCCCAGCTCCTCAGGAGGCTGAGACAGGAGAATCGCTTGAACCCGGGAGGTGGAGGTTGAAGTGGGCCGAGATCACACCACTGCACTCCAGCCTGGGCTACAAGCAAAACTCCATCACAAATAATAATAATAATAATAGTACCTTTATTTCATTGGGTAACTGTGAGGATTACATGAAATGATCCATATCAATTATTTAGCTCAATTTCTGACATGTAGTAAATATTCCATAAACACTATCATTCTATATTTGCAATATACAGATGTATCATACTTTCTCAAGATTAATATATATTTGATATTCACTAACTCTCATGTAAAAAAGAGATTTGCTACTAGCATATATTATGAAACAAATGAAGTAAATTAACATCAGAAAAAAAACAGTAAAGTTATATGCATATTTCTAATAGTTTTCCTGTTCCCATGTAGTTTCATATTCCTCAGAGATATTTTGTTAATATGACGCCAAAAAAAGCAGCACAGGCTACAATTTTAAATGTAAAAACTAGCAAAAAAAAACTGGACCAAACTGTAATCAGAGCACTAACTAACTAAACTAAATACAGACATTACACTACATTTGAAGGTGATTGCCTCTTATTTAATTGAAGGTATAATTAGGTGTCTCTCATCAGTCAACTTATAACTCCAATCAACTGAAAAGTATTAAAATGAAATAGGCTGAGAACCTCTCCTATGAAAGAATAACTATCATATTCCATTATGGTGAAATGATCAAAGAAAACAACAAAAGGAGAATTCTATTGAATACGCTCTCAGGACAAAGATTATTTAACATAACAACATTTAAATTTATATTTTTCTAGGATAGGCTATAAATTATTCACCCTCCTTCCTAGAAGAATGTTACATCTTTTGTATAATGTTAATTTATACAAAAAAGTAAAATATATAGAAATATTTAATTACCTTCAGATAATGAAGGGCACGTTCTAATTCATCTTTGGAACAAGAACAGACCAAATGAGAAAAAATATATTTGAAGTTGTTTATTAAAATCTCTCTACGATTGACATTTAATTGTTTTCCTAAAGTTCGAATTAGAGCAGAAGCTGCAGGGCTTGCTTTGGCAGCAAGATCGGGTAGTAGAACTTGTAATGTCCTCTGAAAAAGAATGAAACAATTACCAAAAAGTACGGTCTGGGTGAAAAAAATATTCACATAAGCTCTGTGAAAAAATATTTTTAAATGCCACACAAATTTGGAGTCCATGTATGACTTATATTTGAATTCAGATTGACCATTTATTCACTCAAATGTTATTTACTGAGCAATTTACTATGATTCAGGCACTGCACATAGCAGTAAACAAAATAGGCAAGGCACCAGATAGCACAGATCTTACACTGTAAAAAGGGAGAGAAACAGACAATAAAGCAAATGTAAAAGTAAAAAAGATAATTTCTCAGGAGTATGTGTTAAAATATACTTACAGTCTAAGGTAGAAATTACAAATCTAAAGTATTACTTGAACTAACTTGAATTTAAATAATAAGCAAGAGTAACCATAAATGTTGTTTTTAAAAACATTTTTTACATTTAAGAGTTGATTTTGTAATATACATAAACAAAACTTTTAACACACACATCATCCCAATACTGCAACTATTCTTTTCATTTTTTCTATTCCTTTAAGATGTTTTTAATAAAATACATACAAAATCCAAAGATAAGAGAAATGGCCTTACATTTATTCATTCTACATGTGCTTATTACATGTCAGTTACTATCCTAAGCACTGGAGATGTGATCGTGAACAAGACCCAGGTTCTGCCCTCAGAGACACTTACATGATACTTGTGTCTTACCTTTCAACTTAATATTAACATTTTAAGATTGTTGTAGTATTATAAGGTAGTTTGCTCAATGTTGTAATACTTTATGATATTAATGCTTACATAATGTTTACTGACCTAAAATTAAGACATTTAGTTTCTGCTCAGGGTTTTGCTTTTGTTTTGTTTTGCTACTTAGATAATGTTATAATACACAGCTTTGCTTTTTGATTACCAGAGTAGAATGACTGAATGAAAAGGTATGTATGTTTTATGGTCCTTCCCACATACTATCATATTTCCTTGCAGTATTTGACCAATTTATAAGAAATTTACAGTTGTTAAACTATAGTAATAATGTAGGGAAAAATTCTGTATGAATTGCTATTATAAAAGCAACAGTAAACTTTGCCTTTGGGAAAAGGTAAAAATATTATCTATTTTATTATCTTTTAAACCTCAGCCCCAATTTCTTTTCTCTTTTTTTTTTCTGAACACAAGTGGTAGAAAATTATTTTTCTGAACCCAATGATTTGTCAAACGCTTTCCAAACCACTCCATACTACAAAATATGTCATGGTAGACCATCTATATCACTCTAGTTTTATACTTCATTATTCCAACTCCTTAGGAATAGAAATAATCATCTTAAAGACTTCGAATTACCAACAGAACCAATCACAGCACCAAAGACATAAGGGCTCAAATAGTTAACTGCACTGATTAACAGTATTCAATTATTACTAACTTTTCAGGACAGCTAACCATAAAGAACAATGACTCAAACTTAAGTTTTACAGTGTAAGCAATAATCTCCTATCAAAGTCAAAATCTAGAACGGAATGAACAAGATACTGAATTGGAAATTTCAAATGAACTCTATGCTCCAACTTACAGTAAGAAAACGATTAAGATCAGGAAAGTCAAAAACATTGGCAATTTCAGACAAGGTATTTAAAGCCATTTCTCTCTGGTGAGCCACATCTTGTTTTCGCATGTCAGCATTCTGGCATGGAGTATTCGGAAGTGCTGTCATTTGACTAGAGTGAAGGGATTCTACCAAAAACTAGAGCAAAAACCATTTTATTGTTAGTTTTCACACAAAGAAAAAATTTTAACTAATACTTCTTAAGCTACCATAGAGGGAAGTATCAAATAGTATTCTACATTACCTGAATTGGTTCATTCAATTTTTATAACAACCTTAATGAGGTAGATTATGTCATAATCTGCCTTTTACAGATGACATAATCAGGCTTAGTCTAAAATTTTGAATATCATGCTAAGGATTACACCACAAATAAATTCAGTATTTTAGCATAACCTAACTTTTCAGCCATTAATTGAATATATTTAAAAGAAAGTGTCATATAACATAATACCAAGGCATAAAAGAGTTTACTATCACTAAAAAGGCTATATACATCATTATAAGATGATTTTCTTCCTCCCTCATTTATAACCTGTATCTTCAGACCAATATCCTAAAATAAAATAGCAAGATTTCAGTTCCATTAAATAAACTAAATACATCCTTTTTAACAATAATTTTTTTAAATTTGAGATGGGGGAGTCTCTTTCTGTCACCTAGGCTGGAGCACAGTGGTATGATCTCAGCTCACTGCAACCTCCACCTCCTGGGTTCAAGTGATTCTCCTGCCTCAGACTCCCAAGTAGCTGGGATTAAAGGTGCCCACCACCATGCCTGGCTAATTTCTGTGTTTTTAGTAGAGACGGAGTTTCACTATGCTGGCCAGGCTGGTCTTGAACTCCTGACCTCAGGTGATTCACCCACCTTGGCCTTCCAAAGTGCTAAGATTACAGGTGTGAGCCACCACATCTGGCCTTAACAGTAATTTTTTAAAGCAAACACAGTGCTTTCTTTTTTAAACCAGGCACAATGGCTCATGACAGTAATCCCAGCACTTTCAGAGGCAGAGGTGGGAGGATCATTTGAGGCCAGGAGATTAAGAGCAGTGTGGGTAAAATAGGAAGACCCCATCTCTTAAAAAAAAAAAAAAAAAAAAATTAACCAGGTGTGGAGGTGCACACCTGTAGTCCCAGCTACTTGGGAGGGTCTCTAAGCCCAGGAGTTAGAGGCGTCAGTGAGTTATGATCATGCCACTCTATGATCACTGTATGTTGCCTGGACAATAGAGTGAAACTTGGTCTCTAAGAAATGTTTAAAAAAGAAAATAAAACTTTTAAAAAGCAAGCAAGTGGAACAGATTAGAGAACTCAGAAATAAGAAGACACACCTACCACCATCTGATCTTTGACAAATCTGACAAAGACGAGCGATGGGGAAAGGATTCCCTGTTTAATAAACAGTGCTGGGAGAACTGGCTGGCCACATGCAGAAAGCTGAAACCGGACCCCTCCCTCACACCATACACAAAAATTAACTCCAGATAGATTAAGAACTTAAAACCCTAGAGAAAATCTAGGCAATACCACTTAGGATACAGGCACAGGCAAAGATTTCATCACAAAAACACCAAAAGCAATTTCGACAAAAGCAAAAATTGACAAATAGGATCTATTTAATCTCAAGAGCTTCTGCACAGCAAAAGAAACAGTCATCAGAGTGAACAACCTACAGAATGGGAGAAAAATCTTGCAATCTATTCATCTGACAGAGGTTTAATATCCAGAGTCTACAAATAACTTAAACAAATTTACAAAAAAAAACCCAAACAGCCCCATTAAAAAGTGGTCAAAGGACATGAAAAGACTCTTCTACAAAGAAGACATACAGACAGCTGGCCAACAAACATAGAAAAAAAGGTTCATCACTGATCATTAGAGAAATGCAAATCAAAACTATGAGAGACCATCTCAGGCCAGTCAGAATGTCTATTATTAAAAAGTCAAAAAACAGATGCTGGCAAGGTTGCAGAAAAAAAGGAACACTTTTATACTATTGGTGGGAGTGAAAATTAGTTCAACCATTGTGGAAGACAGTGTGGCGATTCCTCAAAGACCTAGAGGTAAAAATAACATTTGACCCAGCAATCCTGCTACTGGGTATATACCCAAAGGAATATAAATCATTCTATAATAAAGATACATGCACATGTATGTTCACTGCAGCACCATTCACAATAGCAAAGTCAACTAGGCACAGTGGCTCATGCCTCTAATCCTAGCACTTTGGGAGGCCGAGATGGGTGGATCGCTTGAAGTCAGAAGTTTGAGACCAGCCTGGCCAACATGGTGAAACCTCATCTCTACTAAAAATACAGAAACTATCCAGGCATGGTGGCAGGCACCTATAATACCAGCTACTCAGGAGGCTGAGGCAGGAGAATCACTTGTACCTGGGAGGTGGAGATTGCAGTGAGCCAAGATTACACCACTGCACACCAGCCTGGGCAACAGAGTAAAACTCTGTCTTTTTTTAAAAAAAAAAAAAAAAAAAAAAAAAAGCAAAGTCATGGAATTAACCTCAATGCCCATCAGTGATAGACTGGATTAAAAAAATGTGGTACATATACACCATGGAATACTATACTGCCATAAAAAGGAGTAAGATCATGTCCTTTGCAGGGGCATAGATGGAATTGGAAGCCATTATCCTCAGCAAGCTAACACAGGAACAGAAAACCAAACACCACATGTTCTCACTTATAAGTAGGAGCTGAATGATGAGAATTCATGGACACATCGGGGGAACAACACACACTGGGGCCTATCAGGTGAGTAGGAGAAGGGAGAGTATCAGAAATAATAGCTAAAGGATGTTGGGCTTATACCTAGGTGATGGGATGACCTGTGCAGCAAACCACTATGGCACATGTTTACCTATGTAGCAAACCTGTACATGCTGCAATATACCCCTGAACTTAAAATAAAAGTTGAAGAAGAAAAAAAAAGCAAAATAAAACATATATAAATATTCTTCTTTTTTGAAACTCTTAAAAAGTACTGCTATTGCCTATAATCAAGACAAATGCTGACTCTTACCTGACAGATGGGTTTCTTATACTGGCTGAAAAAATTTTGCAGTTTAACACTTTTAGCTGCAACCAGAGCTCTAATTTCTGTGTATGCTGCTCCAGAGACAGATGCTGACTTGGATAACAAACAATGCAACAAATGCAAGAGTGCAAAAGGTACCAAATCTCCTTTTGCGGCCCTAAAATTACAAACAACATACATATGAATACATATATATTTATAAAATCAATGTCCAAGAAACAAATAGAAATCTATGAATAAATGCATGTTGACTCAAATTTTGACTATAAATCTCATACCACCATTTTTAACACCAAGCAAATAAAAAAGGAGAATGGCCAAAATAAATAAGGAAGAATACAAATGCTGCCAAGTATACCTTCCAATATCCCCCGTTGTAAGAATTAAGGTATCCTTCAACTCATTATTTCTTGATATTTGGGCATGTGTATACGCTTCCTTCATTCTTAAGACAAAAAGCTAGAACAATAAAATTAACTGGTTAAGGAAATTTTTAGAGCTAGGTTGATGTAAACCCAAATGTTAAAAAAAAAAATTATCAACCTCTTTTATAAATCCATCTTCAGAGTCCAAGGATTCCAATATATGCTTGATATTTCCACTAAAAGCCACTCTAACATCTTTGTCTGGATCTTCCATTAAATTTAATAAAGTTCCAAGAACTGCTTTTACATCTGTTTCATCTTCTCTAAAATCAAGATGCTTACAAAGATGATGTAGATTATCTATGAAAGCTGAAGGACAAGAGTATACAATACTTAATTTAACATATTAAATGTCAAGGTTGTACTGTAAAAAAATTGGCAACAAATAATACACCACAAAGAATCCTAAGTTCTCTTATAATGTCATTGTTTCATATTTAAGTATGTATAGCACACAAAATTTTAGAAAATTAAAAGGGATACTTATAAATTAAAATTTACTTTATATTTAATAAATGTCACATATAATTTTTTTTTTTTTTGGAGACAGGGTCTTGCTCTGTCACCCAGGCTGGAGTGCAGTGGCAGGATCATGGCTCACTGTAGCATGTAGCCCCGACCTCCCAGGTTCAAGTGATCCTCCCACCTCCACCTCCCGAGTAGTTGGGACCACAGACATGCATCATCATGCCTACCTAATTTTTGTATTTTTTGTAGAGATGGGGTTTCACCATGTTACCCAGACTGGTCTCGAACACCTGAGCTCAGGCAATCCACCTGTCTCAACCTCTTGAAGTGCTGGGGTTACAGGCAGGTGCCACTGCACTCAGCCTGCAAATAATTTAAATCTAAAATAATTTCTAGAATTGTTATAAAACAGCAAGTCTCTTTCATATTTTGTAGACCAGTGTATGTTACCAAGATAGACTTAAAACACACTGGAGGCCAGGAGTGGTGGTTCATACCTGTAATCCCAACACTGTGGGAGGCCAAGGCGGGAGGATCACTTGAAGCCAGGAGTTCAAGACCAGTCTGGGCAATAAAGTAAGATTCCTCTCTACAAAAAACTTAAAAATTAGATGGGTATAGTGGCACATCCTATGGTCCCAGCTACTCAGGAGGGTGAGGAGGGAGGATCACTTGAGCCTGGGAGGTCAAGGCTGCAGACTGCAGTAAGCCATGATCACACCACTGCACTCCAGCCTGGGCAACAGAGCAAGACCCTGTCTCTTAAAAAAAAAAAAAAGAAAAGAAAGGCCAGGTGTGGTAGCTCACACCTGTAATCCCAGCACTTTGGGAGGCCAGAGTGGGTGGATCACCTGAGGTCAGGAGTTTGAGACTAGCCTGACCAACATGGTGAAAGCCCGTCTCTACAAAAACTAGCTGGGAGTGGTGGCGCATGCCTGTGATCCCAGCTACACAGGAGGCTGAGGCAGGAGAATCTCCTGAACCCAGGAGGCGAAAGTTGCAGTGAGCTGAGATCACGCTATTGTACTCCAGCCCGGGCAGCAAGAGTGAAACTCCATCTCGGGAAGAAAAAAAAAGAAAAGAAAAGAAAAGCACATTTCTAAAGAATCTTAGCTTTATTGTTAACCTTATATTACAAGATTTAGGGAATACTTTCTATCACTTTGAAAACTTGAGAACAAGTTTCAACTTGCTACCTAAACAAATTGATCTTCTAAGTATTTGTAGAAATCTCATGCTCTCTAAAAACTTATACTCCATTACCACTGGAAAGTGGCCAAGAAGATACACTCTATCATTTTCAGTTGGGCAAACTAATCGAACTATTTGAAGTTCTCAAGGTCCAAGGTGGTAACTGTGGACACATTAAGAAGGTCTCTGCTATCACTAAAGAAGATATAGAATATTGAATCTTACAATATTGAAACAACCATCAGGTATGCCCCATTTAGGCCATCAAATCACAAGAGTATTTGAAAAATCCCCAAATCACCTCTCTTATAGGTTCTGTGATGCAATCTATTACCAGTTATCCCATTTATAGGTAATCAATACTGAGCACTGAATCTATCAAGCACGTAACTTCCTATAGTTTTTCAAGGCTACAGCCTAATTCTTTTACTGATTTGAAAAACAGAGCTTAAATGGGTTTTAAAATATTAAATAAGTCATAATCACTCACCAAGTTTCACTGGACTAGGTGTTTTTTTTTTCAGTAGGAAAAGGAAAGGCTTGCAAACAGAAGCTTTCAGTGGAGAGGATGAACATTCATGTTGAGAAGTGGCTTTCAAGTTCCTACAGAAGAGGTCCACATGTCCAGGTTCAGAGAAAGGTTCTGTTAAAGAACTTGTCAGATAAAACATGCCACCAAGAGTACAGACAAGCTGACCAAGTATAGAAGCAAATTCTTTCTTGACAATGTCAGAATCATCTTTGACTTTATCTCTGGGGGGAAAAAAAGAAAAAGACTAAACCTTCTTGCCTAATTTTGTGGTCTAAATAGTCTTGCTTAATTTGGACTAAGGTACTCGTAAAGCAAAGTCTAGAAGGAAAAAATGTTAAATTCTAAAACTAAAAGCAACATTTGCTTTACGTGTTCAACAATAAACATAACTTTGCATATATAGCCAGAGAATTATGATCTTTCCAATTGAGTAATATATTCAAATTAAAATCTTAGTACATACATAAGAATCTTGGGAATTCTGTTACAAGAATTCTGCTGCTGCAATAAGATAAAAAATCCACGAACACAACTAGCCCGGATTACTTCATGGGAGCTCTGCAGGGCCCAGTTGTAAACTGCTGTTCTCCATTCAAGGAATATTCTTCTTGGAAACAGAGTCAGAAGAAACACACATCGTGATTGTGTCTGCGGTGCTGAAAAATTAAGTCTATTAAACAAGATTTCTACTAATGTTAATTTTATGTACACATATACATATACACGTATACACACATACATATATAATAATATTTGTGTATATATATATAATTAAAGTCAATTAACTCCATGACATTTTTTTTCCTAGATAGCAAAAATTTTGAAGTCTGCTAAGTATCAGTGAGGATGTGGAACTCTCATACTCTGCTAATAGGAGTGTAAACTGGCGTATCTTTGGAGAACAATATAGCAGAAAAGAGGTGAAGATGTGTAAACTCTATAACCCAACAGTACTACTCCTAGGTAGACAGATATGTTAAAATAGTGCTTCTCAAACTTTAATATGCATATGAATCACCTATCTTGTTAAAATGTTGATTCTGATTCAGTAGGTCTGGGTGGAGCATAAGATTCTCCATTTCTTTCTTTCTCTCTCTTTTTTTTAATGTGCTCTCTCAGCAGAATCAGGGATGCTCCATTTCTAACAAGTCCCTAAATGGTGGCAATGCTACTGGTCTGTGGACCATACTTTTCAAACAGCAAGGCCTTAGAATGACTGAAGAATCATTTACAAAAGTATTCATTTAAATTTTGCTTAGAATTGTGAAAAGTTGTAAACAACTTGATTATCCACCAATAGGAGGTCTGATAGTGTCTAGCCATACACCTAGCTACTATTTGGAAGTTTAAATAAAATACTAGCATTACCCATATCACCATGGGATAAGTCTCATGAAGATTAAATCATAGAGGGACAAAGGGCTTCCACCATATCTCTAACATTTTTATTTCTTTTTTTAAAAAAACTTTCATGAAGAGAGGGAAAGGTGAAGTGAAACTGACTTCAAAAGACTTAAATGGTTTTATTTCTTTTTTCTTTTGTTTTTGAGACAGTGTCTCATTCTGTCGCCCAGGCTGGAGTGCAATGGCATAATCTTGGCTCACTGCAACCTCTGCCTCCTGGTTTCAAGAGATTCTTGTATCTCAGCATCCCTCGTAGCTGGGACTACAGGCACGAACCACCACGCCTGGCTAATTTTTGAATTTTTATTAGAGACAGGTTTTGTCATGTTGGCCAGGCTGATCTCAAGCTCCTGACCTCAAGTGATATGTACGCCTTGCCCTTCCAAAGTGATGGGATTACAGACGTTGAGCCTCTGTACCTGGAGTAATGTTTTTATTTCTTAATCTGAGAAGCTGGTATAAGAATTTTTGGTATATTGTTCTTCTTTTTAAAATATTTCTCAAATATTTCCTAATTTTACTAATAAATATAAAAATATGTACAGAAACACTGCAAATGTTTTACAGAAAGGAAATGGGATATATGGAGCAGGCTTTTATATGGGGTACTTTTTATGTATTTAACTCCCTTCTGAATTATTAAAAATGTACCTGCTCTCTTATTAAAAAAATATAAGTGGTAAGTGTTAGAAGTCCTATATAGAGGGAGAGAGATCCAAGATGGCCAATTAGCAACAGCTCAGGAATGCAGCTCCCCGTGAAAGCACAGAGAATGAGTGGACGCCGTACTTTCCAACAAATTTTTGTTGCTCACAGACCGGCAGATTCCCAGCAGAGGAGCCACACGGGTCGCCAGCACGACTCTTTTGGCCGGCGTGGCTGTTTTGCCGGTGCCCCAGTGCGGCGCTTCCCGGCGTGGAGTATGCGGACGGATGGGCTCGGCTGGTCCCATCCCCACAAGGAAAACAGCAATTGGAAGCGCTGAGGACTGAGAGTTTCACAGCAAGCACAGCGAACCCAGGAAGGTCCCACTCTGTGGGGAACATGCATCCGCCAAAGGAAAACTAAGAAACAGAAAAAACTTCATCACCGGGCGGAGAGAGATCCAAGATGGCCGCATAGCAGCGGCTCAGGATTGTAGCTCCCAGTGAAAGCGCAGAGAGCGAGTGGATGCCG
>CAUYQU010038455.1:0-24925 GCA_963574635.1 Cheracebus regulus
GATTATGTGTCTTGGGGTTGCTCTTCTTGAGGAATACCTTTGTGGTGTTCTCTGTATTCCCTGGACTTGAACATTGGCCTGCCTTGCTAGGTTGGGGAAGTTTTCCTGGATAATATCCTGAAGAGTATTTTCCAGCTTGGATTCATTCTCTTCGTCACATTCAGGTACACCTATCAAATGTAGATTAGGTCTTTTCACATAGTCCCATATTTCCTGGAGACTTTGTTCATTCCTTTTTACCCTTTTTTCTGTCATCTTGCCTTCTTGTTTTATTTCATTGAGTTGATCTTCGACCTCTGATATCCTTTCTTCTGCTTGGTCAATTCGGCTGTTGAAACTTGTGCACGGTTCGTGAAGTTCTCGTGTTGTGTTTTTCAGTGCCATCAATTCACATGTATTCCTCTCTAAGTTGTCCATTCTCATTAGCATTTCGTTAAATCTTCTTTCAAGGTTCTTATTGCTTTGCATTGGGTTAGAACATGTTCTTTTAGCTCACAGAAGTTTCTTATTATCCACCTTCTGAAGCCTGATTCCGACAGATCATCACACTCATTATCCGTCAGGTCTTGTTGCCTTGCTAACGAGGAGGTGCAATCCCCTGTAGGAGGAGAGGCATTCTGATTTCGGGTGTTCTCAGTCCTTTTGCACTGGTTTCTTCCCATTTTTGTGGATTTATCCACCTGTCGTCTTTGTAATTGCCGACTTTCAGATTGGGTCTCTGAGTGGATGTCCGGCTTGTTGGTGATGAAGTTTTTTCTGTTTGTTTTCCTTCGGGGGGCGCCTCTTCCCTACAGAGCTGGGCCTTCCCGGGTTCAGCTGTACTTGTTCTCAGTCCTCAGCGCTTCCAATTGCTGTTCTCCTTATGGGGATGGGACCGGCCGAGCCCGACTAAAAGGGCACCCAGTCCCGTACACTCCGCACCGAGAAGCGCCGTGCCGGCCAAAAGAGTCGCTCTGGCGACCTGTGTGGCTCCTTCGCCGGGAATCTCCCAGTCTGTGGACATCAAAAATTCGTCTGCAATTGCGGCATCCACTTGCTCTTTGCGCTTTCACTGGGAGCTACAATCCTCAGCTGCTGCTACGTGGCCATCTTGGATCTCTCTCCTAATGAATGATTATTATACAAATGAACCTGTTAATAGGTTCCTTTTATTCCCCCAGAAAACAAACCAAATTCACACAGAAATACTCAAGGGCCCCCCACTTTATATTAACCGTGTGTGTGTGTGTGTGTGTGTGTGTGTGTGTGTGTGTGTGTGTGTGTTTTCTTCCTGAAAAACAAAACAATTTTTATAAAAACCATACTTGGTTCTGGTACAAAAATCTAAATGAATGTTATGGTACATTGACATATAAGTAATGCAAGATATTTAATAATTAGACCTTCCCCACTTTTTTTTCTTTCAGATTAGAAAAGGTGCTAATAAAATAATGCATTTGCCAAAGCTCCTCTGTTTGTTCAGGAAAGTCTTTTAAGGATGCTAATTCTTTGCTTCCTGTCTTAAAACCTACCCCTTCCTGTGTCGTTACTCTATTTCCAGTGGCCAAGCCTTGAACAGGCTGCTAACTATATAAACAGAAGATCTTGTTCCTAGATGAAATGCCCCACCCATCTGCTCATAAACAGTGATCGCATTTGTTGGAGCTAAACCTCCATGGACTTCATTGAATGTGGCATTACCCCATCCTAAGGGATGCCGTGGCATATTACCCAGCAGGATTCCAGTTACAAGAGCATGGTAAACAATTAGAACTCATTTACATTTTACAATTAGGTTTCACTTACATTTTACTGTGATTTTTACACGCATCAAAAGCTTTATTTCACATCTTTACTAAATCCACAAACCGTGAATTTAAGCATCCCATATTTTTGACATGTTATTCCACATGCTAAATGTCAGTAGTCTACATTTGGTTGAACAAAGGCTAAGAATTATACAAGAGTGTGCCCAAATTGAAATGAAATGACTGAAATCTAAAAGCTAAGCTAAATCATTTACAGCAGCTTTGTAAAAGCCTGAGAGATGAAATGCAAATTTCCTCTGGTGTTAAATAAAATATGTTTAACTCATGTCATGTATTCTAAAGGTCTCCCAGGATAGATTTCTGAAGGTCTGTCAGTTTATTAGGGCACAGATGATATCCATCAATTGGAAATCAATATGTACTGCTGGGTTGTAATTATAAATTATTGGGAAAATGCAGGTGGTAAATAGGCAGGGTATTTCTTGCTAATAGTTTGGAATAAAATTAGTTTGATTTCTAGTATGTGGGTTGAGAAAGAATTTTTGTGTATTTGCTTTTAATCTTAATTTTTTTTAAGGTTTGGTTGCCAGAAGAACAGTTTCTCTCTATGGATTATTGCATTTTATATTCTGGAAAACAGTGCTCTACAAATCCAATATGATGATGTTCATAGGGAAAGAACATGCATTTACATTTTATTGGTACAAATAAGAGGGAATTTTTCTGCCTCTTTTCTTCTTTTTTCATGGTCATTTTACTTCCAAATATACAACAGTGTGCATTCATTAGCCTTTTAAAACATTTTCTGTACAGAATTTCAATTGCTTTTCTTTTTCAAAGTTCCCTATCCTGCATTTCTGCCTATATAATAAAATATTCCTTTGTATAAATATATATAAGAATTTTACATTCAGCAAAAATAATCTAAAACTTCACATAGACAAATTTTTGTCTCTTTACATGAGCTGTCTCATTTGTCCACTGAATTCCACCACTAATGTTATTTATAATGTAGTTTTTCCAAAAATTGGCTTTGTTTGCTTTGTCAGCAGAGAAGGATTCCACCTTCAGGACTAATTCTTTATAATCAGTATTTGCATTCAATCCTGGGGGTTTCCCCACTTACTGCTATTGACTCATTCATGCCTTCTGCCCAGTATTCTGTTAGCGGCTCTCTACTTTGTACCAGGCACAAATGTGACAGCTGCTGCCCTCATGGTACACAGAATCTAGTAGTCAAACATGACAACAAAGAGTGACACCTTTTGAGGCAAAGAATAGAGAAGAGGTATTTGGGGAGTGCTAGGGAAACATAATGCAGGAAGTCTTACTGGAAGGAAGTCTTTGTGCTATGCAAGCCCTGAAAATCAAGGAAGGTGGGGAAATCTAGAGCTTACTCTCCTATCTCTCTGCTATTCTATTAAAAAGAGGTGAAGATGTGAGAAAGACAGAAAACAGGGACTCAGATTAGAGGGGCAGCCATGCACCAGCTCCAGAGAACTGAGGACACAGAGCTACATCCTTGACACAGACTCTGGAGAACTGCAATTAGCTCATCAGTGATTAGGTCATACTGAGAATATTCTCAAATGTAAGCATGTTACCTAAGATCCTCTCTCTTATTTTTAGTAAAGGCTTCAAAAAACACCAAAAAGCCACAGGAAGGCATTAGCAATTATTTTTAGCTCAAGTGCAAATGTTAATTCTACTCATAGAGTCAAATATTATAGAAATATTTTATAAGAAAAAAATAAAAATATGAGAACATTTTGGGTCAACAGTACACAGTTCTGACCCATTGCCCAAACATTTTATCGTACAATATAAAATATCCACACATCCACACATGCACTACACACACATGGACATGTACACCTCAAACACAGAGACACATACATATAGGCATCATACACATACATATATGGAAACACACATGCAGCCACAAACATACAGATGTAGATACACATATAGCCACAGATAGGGTATCATTTAAAATAGCATTCTAGTCATAGTACAGCAAATTATGCACTCACTATTCTGTTTTCAATACATTTTCACTTATATCCATCATTAAACTTTCTTTACCCACTTCCTTCTTGCCTGAAATAGCCAAGATCACTGAAAACCCAAATACAGTGCCTACATCTTCAAAGCCCACATTGCTTTGCTACTCCAGTGTGCTGCTCTGATATTGAGTGACACTTTCACTGACTGTCTTTAACTGAAAAGCAAACTAAGTGGGAAATAAAGATGAAAGAAAAAGGAATGTTAGAAGAGGAAATACTGTAATGGTCAAAGAATTCAATCCTCAAAGTTCCTTTTAGATCATTTCTAGAATTGTCTATTCCACTGATGATTAACCATTGAAATGCTAATTTAAACCACCTACGGTTGAATGAGCCACTTCTGTCACCCACTTCTTTAAGCCATAGGTAGGAAATCTCCACCCTCAAGGTCCTTGTTCTGAGAGTTCCAAATACTGTTTCTTAACGCTGATCTCTGGATTTTGCTTTATGGACAAAAGTATGTTAAAAAGACGAGAAATGAGAAAACATGGGTGTCAATTCCAGACCCATCTCTTACTGGCTGTGGAATACTGGACATGAACTGTATCTGAGTCTCACTCAGTTTCCTCATACGTAAGTATCATGTCTACTTACCTTTGAGTTTTTTAATGTGTGTGGGCAGTAGTTATCCTGATCCGCGGTTTTCAATTCCATGGTTTCAGCTACCTGTAGTCAAACACAGTCTAAAAATCTTAAATAAAAAATTCCATAAATAAATAATTCATAAGTTTTAAATTGCATGCTATTCTGAGAAACATGATGCAATCGTATACCATCCCATCCAGATGTTAATCATGCCTTTCTCCAGCATATCCATGCTGTATATGCTCTTCAGTGGTGACTTAGTAGCTGTCTCAGTTATCAGATCTACTGTCTTGGTATTGCAGTGCTTGTGTTCAGGTAAACTTATTTTACTAAATAATGGCCCCAGCAGTAATGCTGATAGCATATTGTTATAGATGTTCTATTTTGTTAGCTATTGCTGTCAATAACTTACCATAACTAATTTACAAATTAAACTTTATCATAGATATGTATGTATAGGAAAAAACATAATGCATATAGGATTTGGTACTATCTGCAGTTTCGGACATCCACTGGGGGCCTTGGAAGATGTCCATCATGGATAAAGGGAAACAACTGCATAAAAGAATAAAATAACAAACACGAGTACTTTGTTGGCTATAATGTACTTGTATCAGTCTGTTCTCGCTTTGCTATAAAGAACTACCTGAGACTGGGTAATTTATAAAGAGAAGTGATGTAATTGACTCACAGTTCTGCAGGCTTTACAGGAAGCATGGCTAGGGAGGCCTTGGGAAACTTAAAATCACGGAAGAAGGCAAAAGGGAAGCAGGCATGTCTTACATGGCTGGGGAAGGAAGAACAGAGTGAAGTGAGAAGTGCTACACACTTCTAAACAATCAGACCTTGCCGGATGTGGCAGCTCATGCCTGTAATCCCAGAACTTTGGGAGACCAAGGAGGGTGATTACCTATGGTCAGGAGTTTGAGAACAGCCTGGTCAACATGACAAAAGCCTGTATCTACTAAAAATACAATACTTAGCCTGGCATGGTGGTGCTCACCTGTAATCCCAGCTACTCAAAAGGCTGAGGCAGGAGAATCACTTAACTCAGGAGGCAGAGGTTGCAGTGAGCAGAGATCCTGCTACTGCATTCTAGCCTGGATGACAGAGGAGGACTCTGTCTCAAAAAAAAAAAAAAATCAGATCTCATGAGAATTTACTCACTATCGCGAGAACAGCAAGGGGGAAATCTGCTCCCACGATCCAATCACTTCCCACCAGGCCATTCTTCGAACAGAGTATTACAGTTTGGCATTGGGGCAGGGATTCAAATCCAAACCATAACAATGCTATAAAAACTCAAAGCTGTACACATACATAGTCCTAGTTACTCGGGGGCTACTGAGGCACGGGGACTGCTTCAGGCCAGGAGTTGAAGGCTGCAGTGAGCGATGATCATGCCTGTGAATAGCCACTGTCTTCCAGCCCAGGCAACATAATGAGATCCTGTCTATAAAAAAAAAATCAAAATATTATTGTTCTTACCCCAATCATTATCATCACACAGTTAAAAAAAAAAAAGGCTGCCTATATATGTATAACTCTATGCCAGAAGAGACAGTAGTCTTATAACCGCAGTCTTAGCCATACAAATTTACATTTAAAAATATTTACACTCTGATCAGGTGAATTCCTTTATGTATAGTGTATTTTACTTTTCCCTGTCCCACTATTTAAGCATATCCTTGGAAAGCTCCTTTATCAAAGGGTTCTAGGACTATAGCATCTTTGCGAAATTGGGAAAGTACTTTCTAGAGCTCACCCAATTTTTATAAAATGTAGCTTTCATATGTTTATATAGATCCACCTTAACCTTGTCTAGCAATAGGTGGATTATATTGGCAATCTATACATCCCTTCTTTCTCCCCCTTCATAAATTCATCCTTGGTGGATGATCACATGGTTCTTTTCATTCTCGGCCACAAGAATAATGATTTTTTTTTTCTCTGATCAGAGACTCAAGCTTACAAATTAGATATGGTGGCAGTTTTCCTCCATCTGGAATGTTAGCGAGAGATTTGGCAAACTCAGGTCTTATATTATTCAGTGGTGAGACTGACAGTCTTATGGAGTCAGAAATGGATACAGTAGATTCAGCTGCCATGTCAAATCAGATAGAAAGTTTATCATTGTTTGTGATCTGATGAGGATGGGGGAGTCAGCATTGTGGTATTATATTCTCCCGTTAAAATCAAGCGACAGCAATTTATAACTTTCCAGAGGTATCATTTAGCTGTGGTAGAGTCTATAGAATGAGTTACTCAGCCTTAAAGCGTTGCATTTCTACAATGCCTAAAGCAATGAATCTCCACAAAGCTTCACATGGACCATCAGATAGGCTTTGCATCTCACATGTGTTGTGGATAAAGTTGGAGCAAGAATATTTTTGTGAATTATGCAATATCTATTTGATACATTCATTGGTGAATCATACTGTTAAACTGAGAAATAAAAGTCGAGAATTTCCATGAAGGGATTCACCTTAAGGCCCTATTACATGTACTCGTTTAAGGGCCCTTTCTCTTTTCCCCAAACAGAAGCATAAGTTTAAAATAATACTTAGGATACATCATATGAAGAGTTAAAAAGGGGCCAGGCATGGTGGCCCACGCCAATAATCCCAACACTTTGGGAGGCCGAGGTGGGTGAATCACTTGCGCCCGGGAGTTTGAGACCAGCCTATGCAACATGGCGAAACCCTGCCTCTACTAAAAAAAATACAAAAATTAGCAGAGCCTGGCATGGTGGCATGAGCCTGTAGTCTCAGCTACTCGGGACGCTGAGGTGGGAGGATTGTTTAAGCCTGGGAAGTCGAGGCTGCCGTGAGCCAAGTTCGCGCCACTACACTTCAGCCTGGTGACAGAGGACACTGTCTCAAAAAACAAACAAACATAATTCAGAAATATGAACAATTATCCTAATTCTAAGATCTCCATCACAGACTTAAATAATGATAACAAAAAAAGAAACAGAACAAATGCATTATGGTCAATAAACATGGTTAAATATAATGGTACAATTAAAAATGCTTATAATTGATTCTAATGACAAAATGCATCTCATTAAGTTCAACAAGTCATGATATCATACTGCATCTAGATTATCATTTTAATAGTGGAAGAATCTGCATATATGGAAAAGCAATGGAAAGAAAATATACTTAAATATGAGCAATCATTATTGTTGAAAGCAGATGTATCAGTGATTATTTCTTTTCCTTCATGTGTTTTTCTATATTTGTCAACTTTTTCTACAATGGGTATGGATTCCTTTTCTATTCAGGAAAAAGTGAATAGTACTAAAATAAAGTCTTTTAAACTGACCTATTATAGTTATTGGCTGATGGGACTTTTTGTATATGGAATTGCAGGTTGCTGTTCTTCTTCGTAAAAAACATTCCTCTAGAAATTTTTAAAAGAAAACATGCTCTGTGAGATATTCCTTAAATTTAAATAATGAATAGGAAATGAGCAAAAGATCATCCATTTCAACTTTTTCCAATTGTAATAAGTGAAAAAGAACCCTACCCTTTGTAATGATTCAGATTCCTTGCCTCTTCCCCCCACTTGCCCCTTGCCATCTTTGGCTAGACCCCCAGGCAGCAGGCAATCCTGCTGTGCATTGAATGACTCTTCTACTCAGTGACCTGAGTCCGCCTGGGAATTTCTGACCCCCTCTATTCATTTTATTAATCATCGAAACTTTGACAGTGAGACATGTTGCTATTGAAATAATTTTACCTATGAGGTTCATTTTGCTTTAATCATTAACTTCAGCTTTCAATCACTTCTCCTTTATCCCCATCAGAAAACTTCTCAAGCCTCCAGTCTGGCATGGAGATTAGCGCTGAGGCCTGTTGGTTCAATCAGCCTCTGTGCTTCATTATGATCCGTGACATAATGACATGATGTGATTTGCCCCAGTGCACTCTGAAGTGACTTGCTGCTATGGTTCAGCAAGGCAGCATGAAGTTTTGAGAGGCCCCATTCTTGTTGATATCACACTTTCTAAAACACCAAATTTCCCACTGATTTTGTAGAAAATTAGTTTACATGTGACTATCTCCATCAATAGGCATATATGTGTACTTGTACTTACATACAGTCCTGTCGGCCTAAATTGAACATCTTAATTATTCTCTTATTTTGTAGGAATTGCTTAATACATTTTTGGTTCTACTTTTGTTTGACTCAAAAGTGTGCATTTGTGAGCGTGTGTGTTGGGAAGATGAAGGAGGGTAGATGGAAAATTTGTTCTTTAAAATATTGCTGAAATAAGTGCAACTATGTTTGTTGCTTTCTGTTTATTTTTGTACACATGTGGCTGACACCATGAATTTCTTTTCAGGAATTAGATGCCTTCAACATTTCAGGTTAAAATCACAGAATTTGACATGACAGTTTTTGTTTCTTTTGGTTAGATACAGAAGATAAAAGCAGACTATGCTTTTGGTCCATTCACCTTGACATCACATACCATCCAGTCATGACCTTTATTCAGATCTTGGACGGGTGAAGGCCAACTTGGTCTCCAAGAGTATGCAGTAATTTATATAATTTTCCTTTGGAACTGATTTGATGGTATTTTAGCCAGGTTCTTCAGAGAAATAAAACCAATAGGAGATACATATCTATACACACACACACACACACACATATACAAAGTATATATATATAATGAGATTTATTATAAGGAATTGGCTCACATGATTATGGAGGCTGAGAAGTCCCATGAGCTGCCACCTGCAAGCTGGAGAACCAGGAAAGCCAGTGGTATAAATTCTAATCCAAATCCAAAGGCCTGAGAACCAGGATTGCCAATGATGTGAGTCACAATCCAAGGACAGAAGACTGATGTCTCAACTCATGCAGTCAAGTAAAGAATGTAACGTCTCAGCCCAAAATCTCCTGAAACTGAGAAGCCACTTCAGCAAAGTCTCAGGATACCACATCAATGTGCAAAAATCACAAGCATTCCTGTCTGTTAATTTTAACCATTATCAGCATTTAAACATTATTATGGTTTTCTCATATTTGAAAACCTTTTGCCTTTGACTTTTAGGACTATAGAAAAGTTAAAAATCAAGCGTGTGTGTGTGTGTGTGTGTGTGTGTGTGTGTGTGTGTGTGTGTGAAGAAATGAATCAAAGTAATGTGAGGAAGTGGAGCTGGTAGAATCAATGTATGGACTTGATATAATTGTATTTTCCAAATATTGATAAGATTTTTAGAGACTGTTTCCTTCATCTGATTGAAACTCCAAAAAGAGAAATTTATTCTGTATATTGTTGATTATTATCTGTGAAACCTTGAATGATAAACCAGTAGACGAATGCACTCAGAGGTAGTTTTTATTCAGTTCATATTCTCCTCCCACTCTCTACTCCAGGTAAGGCATTTGAGGAGTTAGCAACGACCCTGTAGGATCCCGTATGCCATAGTGAAAAGCTGAAAATTAAAGCCATGCTCTTCAGTCAATACTCCTGAAATAACTCTCAGAATAATTTATTGAGTCCTTTCAAGGAGAACTTGAAAAGTAAGTTTAGCATGTTATTTCTGACTTTGAAGTATAATATGTCAGACTTACTTTTCTATTTATTTTACATTTTATTTCATGATTGCTAAGAGTTATGAGTAAATACAGACTCCTAAACAAGAGGAATTGAAATGTAGAGCAGGAAACGGGAAAAATAAATGAGCAAATTGTTTAATTTGGATTTGGTGTGCAATTGTTTATGAAAAATGATCATCTTTTTCTTTTAATGAGAACTTCCAAATAACTGGTTTCTAGTGTTGGTACAGGAAATATCAGCTTAGTCTCAGCTTCTCTGTTAATAAAAAGTATTCAAATTTTTGGTAATTTAAGCACATTTGTACTGAGTCATAATCACTAATCGCTTTGGCTTCTTAGGAAGATTAAACATTAAACCTGATGATAAAATAAAATGTGTTAGGATTAACTGCCAGATATTTGGGCCAATAGCTCTTGGGTCCTGAAAAATGACTTGATTCCAAGGCCTTAAGTCATTGGTAATTAGTGGCAGGATGATAGTTGTGAGCCAATTTCCTTTTTCCTTCATGCTGTTTCTCTTCATTTTATTTGAAGGACTTGAAAGTGTTCACATGGTCTCTTTAGGTCTTCTGCAAGATAAGAATAGATTTTTAGTTAATAATGCATCAGAATAATGCTGACAGAAGTAATTCATATTAGTGAAGTGAAAAGTTTATCTCACATTCGTTTCACTCTAAAGCAAAAGGTGCCCCAGAGCCAAGCAAGACTTGACATTGCTGATTTGGTTACTAGCATCTCAGTCACAATGATGCCCAGTTGAAGCCAGGAATCCATGCAGTTGTGTGCTTGTGTGTGGATAGAGATGGAGAAGTATGAAGGGAAGGGAATATGCAAAAAATAAATAAGTAAATAAAAATAGAAGAGGGGAAGATAAGAATATAAAGGGCGCTTTGAATGCTTATGAAAAGAGACCTTGGCATAACCAAAAGCAGCCACGTGGGAAAAATAAATGTACCCTCTAGGTTCTGACAGTGTACCTAAGAATCTCTTGAGCAAGGTGGAATCCTTTCTGGTAAGGATGAAGCCTGTCTTACTTGTCCCTATAGATACTAAAGTCAAAATTACATTTGGTGCATAACCTACTCCCTCAGGAGGTAAACCTGGACATACAGATAGAGGCATCAATAGGTTTGATTTGAGACGCTTTATACAATAGCTGGTAATAGTAACTGACAAACTAAGTTTAAACACCTGAGTTTAAAACTCCTGTCACTATGTCAGAGGCATTTGAGCCAGGGTGACTCTGTCTTGAATAGGGGCTGGGTCCCAGGAGGTTAGGCATTCTAAGTCATAGGAAGAGAGGGGAGGTCGGCACAAGATACAGGTCACAAAGACCTTGCTGATAAAACAGGTTGCAATGCAGAAAATGGCCAAATCTCACCAAAAACAAGATGGTAATAAAAGTGACCTCTGATTGCCTTCACTGTTCATTATACACTAATTGTAATGCATTAGCATGACTAAAAGACACCCCCACCAGTGCCATGATAGTTTACAAATGACAGGGAAATGTCAGGAAGTAACCCTGCATAGTCTAAAAAGGGGAGGAATCCTCAGTTTTGGGAATGGTCCACCCCTTTCCTGGCAGACTCATAAATAATACACTCATTGTTCAGCATATAATCAATAAATAACTAGTATTATCAATCCAGCAGCCCAAGCTGCTGTTCTGCCTATGGAGTAGTCATTATTTATTCCTTTATTTTTCTAACAACCTTGCCATCACTGTACTCTATAGTTTCTGCCTCGAATTCCTTTTGAGAGAGAACCCTCTCCTGGGGTCTCGATCGGGACCCCTTTTTGGTAACACTTTTAGTGAAAAAGCTAAGGTAAATTGGATACTTGTTAGTGAGTATAAATAATATTAATTGGTCAAAATTTTCCCATTTTTAAGAGCTCCTCTGAGAAACTAGAGGCATAGACAGTCTCCAGTGCCAGAGAAAACTGCACACATGAAGAAGTAGCTGCAAGCTTTTGCCACTGAACTATCTTCTCAATTGAGGATGGACTATGGGCATAATAGCAGACAGTTCAAAGCACTCACAGTATATAGCTTTGGTCAAATCTGCTTTGATGAACTTTCTACTCAGAATTTAAACTGAAATATCCCATATTCCCAAATGTTGCTTAATAGGTAAAACATATGAGATCAATTTTGCCTAAAATTACATATTAGTGCTCCATGAAATTATGATACCATCACACCTCTATCTCTGTAATTAGAATATATTCTCTTGAAATTTTATTTCACTTTTGAGAAGAATGATGCAGATTTAGTATATTTTCTTTGTCACCAAAGAATCATCATAGACAATTTAAGCCTCAGAGTTAACGTTGACATTTTTTTAAACAAAAGGCTATATTTGTAATTTTTAAAATAACCTCACTGACCCATGAAAAATATTATTTTTTAGATTTATATAATGATGCAGAATGACTCTTCTCTACTAATCTTTGGCTTCATCATCCATTAACAAAATAAATTCTTTTTGTTCCTTTTGTTTTTAAACACTTTTATTATTAGACACTTTTAATAAGCTTATATAAGATTTTAATACTTATATTACCATTTCTCTTGCTGTGTCTATCTACTATGAAAGATAAAAGCTGGTTTCAAATCAGATCTATAAAACACAATTTGTTACTGTTAGAGAACATATTTTAATTTATACCTGTATTTTAAAACTGGGTATGTATAAAAATGCTATGAAAGATAAAATTCTAAACAAATAGAACATATGCAGAACATGTTCACCTCTCATCTTCTAAGTACAGGCTTTAAATCAGCATCAAGTTCCACCTTTACAAATAAATCATAGGAAGAATCAATATCATGAAAGTAATTTATAGATTCAATGCTATTCCCATAAAGCTACCATTGACTTCCTTCACAGAACTAGAAAAAACTACTTTAAATTTCATATGGAACCAAAAAGAGCTCACATAGCCAAGACAATCCTAAACATAAAGAACAAAGCTGGAAGCATCATGCTACCTGACTTTAAACTATACTACAAGCCTTCAGTAACCAAAATGTATTGGTATAAAAACAGATATATAGACCAATGGAACAGAATAGAGGCCTCAGTAATAACACCACACATGTACAACCACCTGATCATTGACAAACCTGACAGAAACAAGCAATAGAGAAAGGGGTCCCTATTTAACAAGCAGTGCTGGGGAAACTGGCTGGCCATATGCAGAAAACAGAAACTGGACCCCTTCCTCACACCTCATACAAAAATTAACTCAAGATGGATTAAAGACTTAAATGTAAAACCTAAAACCATAAAAATCCTGGAAGAAAACCTAGGCAATACAATTCAGGGCATAGGCAGGGGCAAAAAATTCATGACCAAAATATCAAAAGCAATTGCAACAAAAGCCAGAATAGACAAACGGTATTTACTTAAGCTAAAGAGCTTCTGCACAGCAAAATAAACTGCCATCAGAGTGAAGAGGCAACCTACAGAATGTGAAAAGATTTTTGCAATCTATCCTTCTGACAAAGAGCTAATAGCCACAATCTACAAGGCATTTAAACAAATTTACAAGAAAAAAAACAAACAACTCCATCAAAAAGTGGGTGAAGGATATGAACAGACACTTTTTCAAAGAAGACATTTATGTGGCCAACAAACATATGAAAAAAACTCATCATCACTGGTCGTTAGAGAAATGCAAATCAAAATCACAATGAGATACCATCTCACATCAGTTAGAATGACGACCATTAGAAAGTCTGGAAACAACAGATGCTGGCAAGGAAGTGGGGAAATAGGAACACTTACACTGTTGGTGGGAGTGTAAATTAGTTAAACCATTGTGGAAGACAGTGTGGTGATTCATCAAGGATCTATAACCAGAAATACCATTTGATCATTTGGGTATTTACCCAAAGGATTATAAATGATTCTACTATAAAGATACATGCACATGTATGTTTATTGCAGCGCTATTTACAATGGCAAAGACTTGGAATCAACCCAAATGCCCATCAGTGATAGACTGGATAAAAAAAATTGTGGCCCATATACACCATGGAATGCTATGTAGCCATAAAAAGAATGAGTCATTTGCAGGGACATGGATGAAGATGGAAACCATCATCCCCAGCAAACTAACACAGGAACAGAAAACTAAACACTGCATGTTCTCACTCATAAGTGGGAGTTATAAACGAGAGTGCATGGACACAGTGAGGGAAACGTTACATACTGGGCCTGTTGGGGAGTTGGGGGAAATGGGAGGGAGAGCATTAGGACAAATACCTAATTCATATGGGGCTTAAAACTTAAATGACAGGTTGATAGGTGCAGCAAACCACCATGGCACATGTATACCCATGTAACAAACCTGGATGTTCAGCACATGCATCCCAGAAATTAAAGTAAAATAAAATAAAATAGATCATAAGTGTTAAAATATGTACAATACATTAAATATCTTTGCTGATGATTTTATCATATCTTCAACATCCCAGAGACTATAATAGAGTTCACTGAATATTCCTGATACTGTACTTAATTTCCCAAACTCCCTTGTAGTTTCGTGATGGCCATACCACCTGTTCTGAGTATAGTGAAATATGCATCACTTTCAATCAAAAGTTCTTCAAGGCATGTGTGACTTCTTCCATTTTCTCTTCTACCTTGATTCTGAAGGCCAAATGTTCCAGAGTGTATACTAAAATATGTCTGTATCAGTTCTTGCAAGCAAGCTGTCCTGGAGAGCCAGTGGGCTCATTGTTACTCCAAATACATTTTTATGTATTCAGTCTTTACGATTTTGGAGTTGCTACTGCACATTGTGTAGCTTGTTCCAACCATCATATTGGTCTAACCAAAGCAGCACTGGGATGCATTAGGACTTTTAATAAGCATTTGCATGTTGTTATCTACATTATACAGAATAAGTCTTTATAAGATATAGCTAAGAACACACAATGTATAGATGAAAACTGGGACTTATATGTATTTCCCCAAAGTGTTGAGGGACCTCTTCTAATTGTCTATCATGTTAGACAGTACACTAGGCCTTTATACATGTTTGTCAGCTCATACACAAAGCTACTCCATGATACAGGTATTGTTGTTTTTGTTGTTACTATTGTTATCATTTTTAAGATATGGAAATTGGGACTCAGTGAGGGTAAATAATTCTCCACACTAGTCATCACATAAAAAATAGCATAGCCAAGATTGAGGTTCAATCACTAGACCATGCTGCCTTTAGTCTCTGTACTATGTTTTGCTTAGACTGACATAAGTAAAGTAAAATCTTATTTCTAATAGAAAGTAATTTTGTTACTCAGTAAACGGTAACTCTCCTTGTTCTCTTTTTATTTAAGGCATTTTATAGCTCAGAATATTTATAGAAGAAATATTTGAAAATCTATTTTTAGCGGATTGAATCAAAGAGAATATATTTTGGTAAAATAACATATGACTGGTTTCTAAAAATCTATCTTCAAGAAGAGGTCCAGAAAAATCTTTGAAACATACTTATTTTTCTTATCATGCACTTTTTAGGCTAAGATGTTAAATGATAGTAAAGCATTTTCATGTGTAGCATCAAAAATTTAAGAGCATTTTATTTTTCCTATCAAGTGTTCCAAATTTGATATAACTTCCAATGTCTTTCAAGTCATATGTCAAGTTAGCGTCTTAGTCTCTGTAAATTTTGCCCACATTATTTGAAACATAAAACTTGATCCCAAGAAAAGACTGAATATATGCTTATTTTATGTTTATTTCCCTCTTAATGTATTTTCTTTTAAAAAGAGATTTTGCTTTTTTGAATCATAAAATCTTTCAATCTATTCATTTATTTATAAGCAACTCCCAAGATTATGTAAGAATACAGATTTATACAACTTAAAATGAAGTGTATGAAATGAATTTTGTATTTTCTCACTTAATAGATATCAAGTAGATTATTTTTAACACTGAAGTTGACCAAAGTGAAGTGAGAAAAAAATTCTGCTTATATATTACAAAACTGTATAGTAATAACATTTATGAATATTTCTACATGAAATCTATATTGCAAGTCATAAGTCATAAATGATAGTAAAGCATTTCCATGTGTAGCACTGTTAAACAAGATATTAATATTATGACCTAAACTAGATATTAAGATTATTAAAGCAATGTTGCATATGAAGGTGGTTTCATTCAGTGGTTTTATATTCACTACATTTGAGTAACACTTAACCACATAAAAATAAACTAAAACATGAATATGTAGATAGATCTCCATCTTGAAAATAAAGATGATGTCATAATTCTGCTTCCAACCTGCTTATCTGGGGGCATTTAAAAATTCCCTTAATTGGATATCCTGCTCTGTCTTATATACCCCATTTCAACACAGCAGAACAGAGAAAGAATAAGGTTTCCCCTACAACTCTTAAAACTGATAACATCCTATGACAGCCATTTAGTTATTTTAACTGTTTTCATGACATTACTCCCAACAGCTTTCAGTTTATCACAGCCACTGTTCCTCTTTCAGACTGTAAATAGTTGTAAATCCCTTCAGGGCCAACCTTTTGAGAATTATTTTACCTGGGTTCTTAGAAGGCTTCACATGGCTATCTTTTGATGTGCTATTTTAATCCTAATAGAGGAAATTAATATTATTGGAATTATACACACACACACACACACACACACACACACACACACACACACACACACACACACACACAAGCTATATAACTAAGCAGCATGGTCGTTTTAGTTAATTATTGACCGCTAACCCCTCCATTCCTTCTGCCCTGTGGTTAAAAGCTAAGAGAGAGAGGAGGGGGAGTCAGTTAGTTCTGCTATTACATTTCCTTCATGTCGGATTGAAGGTCATTATTTTGAACTAATGATTGCCCCTTGGTTTCTCAAACTCCATTAGGCTTAATGGTCTGATTTAATTTGCTTGGTTAGTCTTTATTCTAAAAGACCAACTCTAAAAGCTCCTCCTACTTTTCCTTTACTGATAGGAACAGACAAGGCCTGGTTTTAATCCATGTCACATAAAATTTCAAGAGGAACCAATGAACGTTCTATTCATGACAAAGATTTATATCAATGCCCTCTTCCTCTTCATCAAAGAGTGCAATTGCATGGCACATACAGAGTAGGCAGACAGATTTTAATGATGCGGTTACCAAAGTTTACCTCTCTGGCTGGTGTAAAAGCTGGGCCTACAGGAGTTAAATGTTCCCTCCACAGGAGATCAGTGACAGATTTTTGAATGTCAATTTCTTCCTTACTAAGCAACTACATGTTTTCTTTTTCACTTCTACTTCACTCCCTCCACACCCCACCTCCCATCAAGAGACTTATCTTCCACACTCTCACTGATGTCTTGGTTCAAATCTGCCTTGGACTTTCCTAAAACTTCTCACAGTGCTGACAGATTGGTATAACAGTTTTCCATTAGTAATGTTCATGTGGATGATTAAAAGGAACTTAGGAGACAAAACCATGAAGTTGGTATTTATAAATAATATTAAAAATTGGTAATTTGAGTTTTAAATCTAGAAAATTCTGATTTTTGCCAAAACAAACAAAAAAGGCCTTTAATTGAATAAACCTATATTTTGAAGAGAATAGCAAAAGAAAAACAAAACATTTTATAATTAACTTTTATTTTGATATTTTAGTGATTTGTTTTATTAAAAAAAAATTCTAGACCAGTCAAATCTATACAATTTTGTGTTGATTTTTCAAAATTCAGTATTATTCAACACTTACCACTCATTTATTTTCAAAGCATTTCTCTTTTAAATAAAGTTATAATTTTCTTATTTTAAAGATATAGTCATTTATTAAAAGAATCCAGATTCTTGAAAGCAATATTTACCTATGGAGTTGGAAATAAAGAAATTAGTTGATTTCAAAGGGCCGCAGTTAAGCACATACTGGAAGGACATATGACATAATGTAAGCATTTCCCTTGGGTTTTTATTAAGTTTGCTTTATTTCATTCCAGACTCGTCATTTCTCCTTTGTGCTTTATGCATATTAGTGCATGCTAGGAGCCCTGTTGATCAAATAATTATATGCATATGGAGCCCTGTAGGTGGCGCTGCAATCCTGCAAGAATAATTATAGATCCACCAACCAGTCTCCATTATGGTCTACTCAGATATAGATTTGGGAACACCTTCAGAAAATGAAACACTAATGAAAAATTAGTTAAGTTTAGCCAACAGTGACTTGTCCAATTTAAAATTAAAAAGAGAAATCATGTAGAACGAACCTAGAAATAAATATAAGCATATACAACACATTTTAAACATCAACACTAAGTCTTCCTTAACCCTAATACTCCCAAATAATCTTTTTTACCCTTGGCAACTCCAGTGTACACACACTGATAAATGACAGTGGAACAAGAAAGATTGCATTGGCTTCCTCATGAAGCCAATTGCTTATGAGTCGTCAAAAGCATAACATGATATTGACAGTAATCTAAAACAAATTAAGCTTTTCTAGGCTTAATTTTTATAATTTTAATAATATAATAAAATTATAATATTTGCCAAATAACAGAAATAGTTCTCCATGTTAGCACTTCAAAGATTTTAAGTTCTTTATGATCTTTGAGACCGAAAGAGTACAACAGAAAAATACAAAGAAAAATTACATTAGTTGAATAAAAGCCTTAAGTTCATGATTTGTAAGGAGAGGATGCACAAAAAAGTATCTGGATTTATGATACACTTGATGCAGATGGGAGTGGAGACTTGCAGTTTACTTCAGGGTTTCTCAATCTTGGCATTATTTACATTTGGAGACAGACAATTCTTTGTCATGGGCAACTGTGCATTGTAGGATGTTTAGCAATATCCTTAGTTTCTACCCACTAGATGCCAGTAGCACTCCCCCACCCAACTCCCAGTTTATAACAACCAGAAATGTCTCCAGATACTGCCAAATATCCCTTGGAGAACAAATTGCCCCTGATTGAGAACCATTTGTCTATAGACCTGTATTTTTTATACACAAAGGAAGAAGTATTTTGGAAGAGTGTCCTGTGATAAGCTATTCATAAAAATAGTAAGAAATTTGTTTTCTAAATAATTAATGTCCCAGAAGACCTAGAAATTTTGAGTATTCATCAACATAGACACAGTAACTCATCTCTATCACCTGAATACACCAAGACATACATATACTGTCTTCATCAAATTTACAGGGATGTTTCTTCTTTGAAACAAGTGGCTACTGTTTAAAGTTTTATCAAATGTTTAATGGTTAACGGAGTACCTATAATATTAAAATGTCTATGATTATACATATTATGTATGCTCTCAGAAGATTACTGGAACATAGTCTTTAAATAATAGTGATTAATGAATTTTCTGAAGGTCTTTTAGGCATTTATTTAGAATAACATTGGAATCACTCACCATATTCTTCAATTTATAGATTAATAATACTCTGTTGGAATATGGCAACAATACACTATTCATGGAGTTTAGATATTTTAGAGAACTAAAAAGGTTATGCATCAATTTGTATCAGATGGCTAGAGCATGTTTTTGCATAGAATTTTAGAATTTGAAGAGGCATGAGAAATAATCTTAGGTCCTTCCACTTTAATTATTTTGAAGCTGAGGCTTTGGAAAGTTAAATATTGTCCTCAAAATAGCAAAGCAAGAGAAAGTTCTGTGACTAGATCCCAGGTGTCTGGAATGCTCTTCACCATATCATGCTAATGGTGGAAGATGGCATCTCAGCTCTGGGTCTACATTGAATCTATTTCTATATTTTGAATTTAATAATATCAACCTAGAAAATACTGGCTTGTCTAGTTAAATTGTCAAAATATGTTTTAAAACCTTAAGACCCTGCTTGTTAGTTCAGGTCCACCAGACTGCCTACTTAAATAAGAAAAGTAAAACTGATGGTGAGAAATTCTTAAATATCTGTTTGATGAAATATCATTTGCTGATTCTGGAAAGCTTTCCTGTTTATTTGAATATTATAGTATTGCTGAAGTTTGAATTAAATGGATGCCTGGTGTTGATTTTTTTAAAAAAGAAAAATTCTGTTGCATGTTTATTACTATACTTATTTAAAATAAACTGTGATAAATTGCCTCAAACATGACTACAAGGCCTGCCATAGCATGTGATTTGTTGTTGCTGTTCTAGTTTACCAGGTGTTATGTGATAACTCATTTCCCCAATACCTTTTCATAAAATCAAAATATTGCAAAATGTTTGTTCCTTTAGCTTTGGGCTCAATTGTAAGAAATGTGAATGCTGAAATTCTTGAAATATTTGATTAAAGTAGGACCACCAGATAATATACAACATGAATGAATTATTTTTAGATGAGAACATTCACATGTTCTCTCTCTATATGTCTCTCTCTGTCCCTCCTTTCATGAATTCATTGATATGAGCATCCATCTCTCTCCAATAGAACCTTGGATTCTATTTTTCATCTTTGCCTCCTCTCAGGTGACTTCTGAGCCTCTGACATGTCCCTTGACACAATTTTACTTCCCTAACGGCTTGGAAATAGTGTAACCCACTCTTGTAACAGACACTAAAGAGTCCACACAGTAGAAAGCATTCAGGTATCTATCATGAGGGAACTAAATACACAGAGGCTGGTGCTAGATCAAATATATGGATAACTGGCTCTTTTCACTCTGCTTTTGGCTAGTGAACACAGCCGTCAATTGGTACTTCATTGGAGACCTTAAAGACCCTTCGTATCTGATGTTTGATGGTCTTGGCCACGTTAATAATGTCAATTCATTCATTACTGGGAAACAGGAAGATAAACCTTTACTTTCCCTTTCATAAATTTGAAATTTTTGGTTATCATTGATTTCTGCAGAAACAGAGAAAAAAAAGACTTCTTTGAACAAGAAGAGAATTCCCTTCTACCCTGTTTCTGACTTAATACTCCGATAAAAGCTAACCTTTAACAACAGCAGCTGACATTTCTATAAGATTTGCCATGTGTAAGTTCTAGAACCAGTTAGTTCACATGTACTGTCTTAGTTAATATGTACTGTAAGTTTGTGAACTAGATAAAATAATATTTTTATGCATTTTAGAAATGAAAAATATATTCTACAGGGGCTGAGTTAGCCCATATGTTTTCAATAATTTTTTACACATTTGCTTTTTTTATTTGATTGATATATTGCAAACATTTACATGTGTCATTACAATTTTTTCAAAAACATATATTGGATCAATTGAATATCCCATGAGATTCCATCAGTTAAATGTCTCAAAATTCAGTAAATAATTCCTCTATAATTTAATGCTTTATCTGTTGAAAAAGTTTTGCTAATACAAATAAGGCTAGCATGAATGTTTTATAAAATAATTTTTGTCTGTATTTATCATATATTTAAAAACATTTCTAAAAGAAAAATTATAAATCAAAATGTGTGACCATTTTTGAGACCCTTGATTGATTTCCAGGCTGTGTATCCCTCCAACAGTGTTAGAGATGATCTTATCACACTATAGTGAATATGAATATTCAATCATTAAGAGAGAAAAAGAGTAAGAGAAACAAAAGTAGGTATAGCATCATTATAATGATTTTATCACAATTATTGTGATTTAAATGTTTGTATCTTTTTTCTTTAAACATGTATATATCCTTTAATTTTGTAATTTTTAAAAATGAATCCTATATGATATTGATATAACAGTAACTTTTTCTGTTAGATTTTTGGTAAACATTTAAAAATTTTATTTGTTTTTTAACTTTTTCAAAAATTTATACTTATAATGTATTTTTAAAATTTAAAATGTATCAAATAATCACATGAAGTTTCATACTTTATACAAACAGGGTTTTAATCTTCATAATCATTCCTGTTTTACATTCTTTAACTACATAGTTAGTAATCTCAAATAATAACAGATTCATAATTTATATTTAAAACATGTCTTTGATAAACTAATTCATAAATATAGACATATAGAGACACACACACAAAAAGAATATATGTTTCTAAGCTCCCCAACTTTTCTACTTAAAGTATTTTTCTGACAGAGATTAAAAACTCACATAAAGTTATTTGTATGAATTAAATTATGAAAAATTTTCTTCATACTCTTTCATTTTAAGCCAATATTGTATTTTGCTTATTGCTTTCTATCACAATTTAGTAGAATTAAGAAGATAAAATTGTATCTATCGATTTACCTTTCTACACATACACACATATACATATTCATTACACATAATCAAAAAAGTTTGGAAGGAAAGCATTTTTTATCTGAAGGCTGTGTGTGGCTAATATTTTGTGAAGTCTACTGGATTTTACACCATGAGACTATTGTTTATATCATGTAGTCAATAGCTGTTTGCTTGTAAAGAAGCTATGAGCACAATACGATGAAAATCATTTGTCATTAAATCAAGAAAAACAGGCTTAAAGAAGGCAACTGCCCATTTCAGTGAAGGAAGAAAAGAAGGAAATCATGTTTTGTTAAAGCTATCGGAATTTAAATATATGTACTAGGATTCCTTATCTGTTTTGGTTTAAAGAAAGAATTTTTACTTGGAAAAATCTAACAAGATCTGATGATAAAAAACAAAAAATATCTGGATCTCGTCTTTCTTTTATAAAGTGCGGTTTCTTCACATCACTCAGGAATGTTTATTCCAACTTAATGCAGAATAGAAAATTGATTAATGCTGACATTGCTTTCCTATGTCTCTGTACTGTATTTACCTGAAATATAAACCACAATTTCAATAAATGAGTTTATCTGATAAGAACCAAAAATAGAATCTCTCTGAAAATTCAGAATAAGATATATGCAGTTTGGTTACATCTCTTTCTTACAGGAAAAAAATATACTTAGGGAATAGCATATTATCTAAAAACTAATCAAGAAAAAATGACCAAGAGCTTATTAAGTAAAGAGTAAAATTAGATAGACTTTAAATCCCCAAAACAATATTCTCCTGTGACTTAACTTCAATTAATATTAATTTAGAAAACTCCCCATAGGTAGCTTTTAATCATTTTTTCCCCTGATTCAAAACTATTGGATATTTAGGGCAGATGCCATTCTATAACTCTCTCTTCCTCTACTCCCCTGTAGAACAGATGATACAAATAGTTTCTCTGTGTTCAGATGGAATGGTTTATAGAACCACGTATTAACTGGCAGCTTGAACTCTGCACACTGCTACTTGCTATATTCTCTTGCAGCCCATGTTCTAGATGAAGTGTTCTTATATCGAGGTTATTTTGTAACTGAAACTCCTCTGGATTTGTTCTGGTGCATTTTTGCCTCATGCTTCTAAAGTTTTAGTTTGAAAGCTATGTTTTTCTTTTTTTTTATGATCCAAAGCCAAAAAATACATGCTTGTGCTTAATGAGTAGTTCTATTTATAATGTTCTGAAGAACCTCCATACCATTTTCCATAATGGCTATACTAATTTACATTTCTCCAACACTGTATGAAATCCATCTCACTGCATTCCTCTCATTTCCAAGAGTGATAAGAAATCCAGTGGAACAACTATATAAACCAGAAGAACCAACATGTGCATGTTAAACACAAACAGTATTGATTTTCCATGACGAGAAGTCTGCCCTGCCAATACTCCTCTAAATTATGGTGTCTGTATGGTTATGGATTCAGAGCATGAGTCATGATGGTCTGATGGTAGGGAGGCCATATTTACAGCCAGAAGAGTATTTATCCTAGACAAATAAACTTTTTATTTTTGTGATCTGTGCAATAACAAACAACAAATTTAACTTTTATTAATCTTTTTCAATGATGTGAACATCACTGAATTAATTAAATTCTATTCCAAGTGAAAAATATGTGGTATAGTGATACCAAAGCCAATAGTTCAATCTGAATCTTATTTTGAAACTTTGTTATAAGTCAATTATAAGAAAGTTATAGATTTTATTGGTTCTTTGCAATTAGATAGAGATTGATGTGAGATGCTACTTTCTCTGGGTGACACTTGATAACAAACACATGCCCTGTGAATATGTTTGAGAAAAATGACTTGTTATGAGGTTCTTTGAATGGTAGTAAAACCTAGTGTAACTTACCAGCAATATTATTCACTCCAAATTTTTCAGTTACCCAATTTCCTTCTTTATTTTTTTTGCCAATTTTTCTCTGTCTCTGTCTCTATCTAATGTCTCTCAAGTAAATTGCTTTTCTGTTTCTTTCTGTTTCATTTAACAAAGGATTCTTAAATGTGTGGTATGTGCCAGACACTGAGTAATACGCTGGGTTGGAGTAATGACTGACATAGTCTCCATCTAAAGAAACTGTCAGTAGTTAGGGAGTGTTACATATAAAAACTGGTGGTTTATTCTGCTTCTGGACAACATGGTGAGCTATGGCAAGGTCCTACATTGCTCTGTAGAACCAGCCATTGGACAGTAAGAAGGGTTGATGAATTCAGAGTCAAGTCACACATTGCAAATTCTGGTGAGCATTATTCACATTTTATTTTTAATAAATGACACCTCACTGAAGTACACAATGCAATGTGAATTGTGCTCCCCGGAGTGTGTAAAGTAATAGAGAAACTCTGCTCAACTACAAAAAACTGAAACATCTTGGAGAGACCAAAAGGTGTTTGGATCTTGATGGAACCAGGGTGGTTGGAGGTAGGGAATTTTTCAAATTAGGGAAGGTCAGGAGCCTCAAATGAAATGCTGGTTGAGTTGGCCTTCCTTTTTGTGCCCCTTTTCTTTCCGTAAGCCCTCAAGCCCATGGGCAGGAATAGAAAAGCACCCGCTCCACTGTGAGCCAAGTGCCCTGGGATAAGAGAGTGGTGAACTGTAGTCTAGCTGTGTTGTAGGTCCTCTATCAGTGAGGACGCACAGCCTGGGGAGTTCCTGAACACTCTTGCATCTCAACCCTTGTTCCCCACTGCATGGGCTAATCAGAACAGAAAGTAAGGGGCCAG
>CAUYQU010038457.1:0-11655 GCA_963574635.1 Cheracebus regulus
TCTAGCCTGGGCAATAAAACAAGAATCCCAATCTCTCTCCCTCTTTCTCGTCCTCTTTCTTTCTCTCTTTCATTCTTTTTTTTTCTTTCTTTTGCTGTTTCTTTTTTTCTTTCTCCTTTTCTCTCTTTTTCTAAAAAAAAATATATATATATTTGTGTGTAAGTTTGGTTTTGTATATGGGGGTGTAGACAGGTTTAGATATGGTCTTCGACAGAATCAGACTAGCAGAATAACAAAGTACAGGAAGCATGTCAGGTAGGACATCTTGATTTTTCTCTAAAACACCTGATGGGTCTTAATACTTACTGGAGAATAAAGTAAAGAAGACTTAGAAGCTTAAATTAGCCCAAACCCAACTCCAAGATGCCTCACCCTAAAATGATCCTACAACATGAGGTGTGATGTAAAGGAGCAGAGACTGTACAGTCAGACACATCTGGGCTCTGGCTCCAACTCCATCTCTCACCAATAATGTTCCCTTGGCCACTTGACATAACCTTCCTGAGCCTCAGATTCTGCATTGGTGAAATAATAATATTTAAAGCTCCAGGGGTCTAGGCTTTCTGTTTAGTTGTCAGAGTCTTTGGAAGTTTAAAAAAGAAAAATGTTTGGTCAAGAAGTATCTTAGATTTCATTGAATGGGGTCCAGGCTTGGGAGTCAGGCTATGTTCCAGACACATCTGACTCAGAGATTATATCATCCAGAATGTTACAATCATTTCCTAGTCTTCTGTTAGAAAATACCTGGTCCCACAGCCCATATAACAAATGGAAAGAAGAGGTTTCTGAGGCTGTCTTGTCTAGGGACTTTATCTCCCTTGATAGTCTGTGATTTAAAATTTGATTTAGGTCTTTCATTGTTCTTTGAGGAAAGCAGTTACTGGAACTTCATTGTCCATATCAGTGAAGCTGGTTCCTATCAGAAAAATGAAGGAAGAGGGAAGAGAAGGTGTTTGTTAGGAAATGAGAAAGAATTGGTAAAGAAATTCCTTGGAGCATTGGGAAGATAAAATGAATAGCCATTCTGCAAATACCTGGACATTCACAGCCAGGCAAAGCTATTCTGCTTTGACATCCTTAGTGAAAATGGGAAAGAGAAAAAACAAAATGTCCCATCTGCCACATTCACTTTCAATTTAAGTTTCGTATTACAATATGAAAAGTCTCATATTAAAATTGCCATATAATGTTTCTTAACATCAACTTCAGATGGTTATTATAAGGATTAGTGCAATAACTTATAAAGCACTAAAAATATAACAGATGCTCAATACATGCTCAGTCCCTTCTCCTTCCCTTAATATAGTAAAGTCAGTTTCTTATGCAAGTTTGGACCTCCTCCAGCCTCTTCCTCCATGTTCCATCCCCCATCCCACCCACACACCCCTTAGCTGGGCCTTTCTAAGACAAGGAAATTTTCTGGGGACAGAGAATGTCAAAGGGCATGTCACTTCCCCACAAAGGAACTCACTCTCCTTCCCATTTTGTTATGTGGGTTGCTTGGCCAGGTGTTTTCTCACAGAAGACTAGGAAAATACTGTGAAGTTCTGGATGATGAAATCTGTGAGTCAGGTGTGACTGGAACATGGCCTAACTCCCAAGGCTGGACCCCATTTATTTAATAGAAGCTAAGATTCTTCTTGATTCTGAAGCAGTTGGCTCCTTTTCTCACAGCTCTAAACAGCCCCGACTCCAGCGTTTAATCGTTGGATTCACTTCAATTTTGCTTAACCGTACTCTTCCACACACTCTGCTCCTCTCAGCCCTGACTGTTCAGCAATGCGTTCCCCCGGTGAATGGGCACGTCCAGGTTGATGGTGATTTATACCTCACCTGTTAGCTCACAATGCCGCTTTAGGAATGGAGAAGCCATTCACCACTAGTTCAAACCATATGGTTCAAACCCAAAATGACTTTAACACCTGTTCTTTTCAGAGACCTACCTGGCAGACTTTTACAAGCACAGTTTAAATTAAGCAGGATCTTAGAGTCAATCTCTTATACTTTTTTTTTTTTTTTTTTGGATAGGATTTTTCTTTTTGTCCTGATGAGAGAAATGTTTGAAAACTATGTGTGTGTGTGTGTGTGTGTGTGTGTGTGTGTGTGTAATGTTTGGCCTAGGAAAGAAAAAGATAGAGTCGGAATGTACATATTTCACTTTTCAAAAAAAAAATCATTTAAACCCAATGTTCAGTACAAAAAGGGATGCCTCCAGTAACTGAAAAGGGCTGAACTTCAGCATATTTAATATCAGAATCTGGCAAACAGTTCTAAAGGTTGGTTTTCAAATCTCTGCCCTAGGATCATTTCTCTCGGTGCACAAATACCAGAGAGCCAGTGGACCAGAGAAGGTAGATGGAATAATTGGGCAACAGCACAACTCATTTCTCAGTTGGCAACCTTTTAAAGCCTTTTAAATCCTAAACAGCAACCGGCCTTTTCATTCCTCTTTTGCTCCTCCTGACTGATGTCTGCAACAGACTTTGCTGCCTCTGTTTTGACAGGCCTAAAAACTCTGTTAAATCAGAAAAAAACACCCAACGCAAACCTTTTGAAAATACCCAACCAGCCTTTTAACAGCTCAGGACATTTCCAGGTATCCATGTTTCTGCCTAATTGGGAAGATCCTGTTTTCAGCTTGCTCCACAATAGAGAAGTTGTTCATCTTGTGAAAGACGGTGAAATAAAATCATCTTTCCTTTTGGGCAGCAGGTATAAAAAGAGAGCAGAATCCATGTCCTCAGTGAGCTCAGCACTGGGAAAAAGCAGAACCACGGTGCTGCACACACGGAGTAGGATACCCAGGTTCATATGGATTAACAGCAGGCTTTTTGCAGAGCCATTTTTGAAGCAGCAAATCATCTTAGCAACACTGAAATGAAAAACTTCGTATTTAAAACATTGATTCTGGCCAGGTGCGGTGGCTCACGCCTATAATCCCAGCACTTTGGGAGGCCAAGGCAGGTGGATCACCTAAGGTCAGGAATTCGAGGCCAGCCCAGCTAACATGGTAAAACTCCATCCCCACTAAAAATATAAAAAATTAGCCAGGTGTGGTGGTGGGCGCCTATAATTCCAGCTACTTGGAAGGCTGAGGCAGGAGAATCGCTTGAACCCAGGAGGCGGAGGTTGCAGTGAGCTGAGGTCATGCCATTGCACTCCAGCCTGGCCAACAAGAGCAAAACTCTGTCGAAAGAAAGAAAGAAAGAAAGAAAGAAAGAAAGAAAGAAAGAAAAAGAAAGAAAGAAAGAAAGAAAGAAAGAAAGAGAAAGAGAAAGAAAGAAAGAAAGAAAGAAGGAAGGAAGGAAGGAAGGAAGGAAGGAAGGAAAGAAAGAAAGAAAGAGAAAGAAAGAAAGAGAAAGAAAGAAAGAAAAGGAGAGGAGAGGAGAGGAGAGGAGAGGAGAGGAAAGAGAAAACATTGATTCTCAACTGTGGCTGCACATTAGAATCATCTGAGGAGGGTTTTTTAAAATGGAAATGCCTGGGTCCCACCCCTAGAGATTTTGCACTTTTTTTAATAACTCCAGCAGGGACTTTGATGCCCAACCAGGACTGAGAACAACTGAGTGGGAACATAGAGAAAGTTCATAAAGAGAGACTGTAGATTAGGACCTTGTTTGCAGAAAGAAACCTCCCAGAGCAAATCAACAGATGAAGGTCAGCAGCCCCTGGACAGCACAGTCACATCTCGTGATGATGGCTCCTTACTGGGGAATTTGGGTTTTGATACAAAACCCAAGTGTGACTCAAAATATACAATTTGCTCTCTATTTCTATGTACGTTGATTGTTTAGTACAGTGTCTCAGCTGAGCCACAACTGGAATACAAAGTCTAGCTCCTTGCTCCTCCCAATACCAGCAACAGCAATACAACCTAGGAGCCTGTTAGGAAGGCAGAGTTTCAGCTCCATTCCAGGAGATCCTGCTAAATCAGGATCTCCATTTTGTTCAGCGAAATTGATGAAAGGCCATTTTTTTGGACTGAGCTCCTGCATTAGGCCCAACAGAACAGCCCAAATCAGAATGGAGTCCCTTGTGCTAGGTGCCATGTAATCAAACTGGACTTTGAAACAGACCAGTTTTCCAAAAACAGGAAATTCACAGCAACCAATCAGAAGGGGCCCAGTTACCTGAGCTGGCATGATAAGGAAGTCCCCTCTATTTTAACCCTATAAGGAAAGTAACTTTAAAAGGACCCATTTGCTTTTTGTTTCCTGTTCCTGCTTTCTTCAGTCCTTTTCTGCCTATAAAACCAACCTCATCTGCTCAGTTCATTGGAGCACCTGTTTTTATAGGTAAGGCACTGCCTGTTTCATGAATTGCTAATGAAGCCAATTAGACCTTTAAATTTAATTCTTTGTAATTTTGTCTTTTGACAATTTTAAAAAGATACTTTCAGGTAGTAAATCTGCTCACTAAAGTTTGAGAAGCAATGATCTGACTGTGAAACTGACAAGCTAGGAACCCCTCCAGAGACCTATTTTTATAAATTGACATAAGGATGGATGGAAAGGTTGCTTTGCTTGATTTATTTGCAGTTGTGATTTGGTTTAATTTGCTAAAGAATAAGGGGTTTGGTATGTGGGTGTTAGGAAAGAAAAGAGGAGACAAGAACAATGGATAATGTGTTTTAAGTCCCAATAAAAAAAATTATGAAGTCAAAAAGGTGAAGGAGCTTTTTTTCCTGAAAGACTTAGTGAGACTCAGGTTACCAAGTGGTACTCTACCAGAACCCACATAATAAACGACAGTAACCAAAATAGGAGAAATCTTCCCACTGCTGCCCAAAACCTGACACAACCAGGACTGCTGGGTTTGGAAGCAATGACAGACAGCAGCCTCAGCACATATACTAGCACTTTGAAGGAGGGTAACAATCAAAGGGCAATGATGAGGCTCCTGGTCAAGGCCAGCAGCAGTAGCAACAGAACTAGAATTGTTCCTAAGTATACATGCCTGGCACACAGAAGGTATTTGACAAATACCTGTTGAATGAATAGGCGGATGGATGACACTACCAGGGGGACTTCAAGAATAAACAGAGGGAGAGACTTTGTAAGGGGACTGAGCAATACAGAAATGGAGACAGAACAAAGAATCATCAGAATCTAAATATGAATTTGTAGCGTCATTTGTACTCATAGACACTACAGGATGAGTGTCATCCTATCAAATATAATACCTTTTGTTGTCATTATACAATCCAAACAGAAAAATTTCCAGGTGTTTTCATAATCCAGAAACTCCTGGAGTAGGTAGACTACCACCTGACAATTATGGCCAAAATTATCATCCCCAGAACTCATTATTCTAAAAACTGATAATGAAAAAAAATGAAGCATTTATTCTGCCTTTCCTATATAAACTGCATCTCAAAGTAACCAGATAGTTGATAGGAGAAAGTTCTTTATAGAAAAATTCCAGCTAATAATTTGTAGGAATGATAAATTATCATCGCTTGGCCAAACACTGATGATGACTGGCTCTACACCCAGAGATTCTGGTTTGACTCCCCTAAGGGTGGCCTACCAATGAGATATGGGGAGAGTTAAACTCTCTCCAGGTGGTTCTGAGAAGCAAAGATTGAGATATAGGCAACGCCCACCAATGGCTGCTAGAACAAATAGATCAAAAAACTGCCAGCCTAGAATAGATGAACCAAGTGAATAACAACTAAACCCACTGATCAATCCTAACATCATAAAAAGATGTAATGCAGTAGGAAGTATCCAACACTATCTATAAAGTATTCTTGTCAAAATGTCAACCTGAATCTGATCAAGTCTCTTAATTTAACTACCAGTTACAGGAACAGAAGAACAGGTTATTGGGCACCCTGAGGATGAAATCAGCAAAATCCAGAATGGGGAAAGTCTACAGGACAAATAATCTACTTTCTCCAACAAATAATTTAAAAATGAAATAGGAAAGGGAACCTATAGATTTTTAAATCTTAAAAAGATCAACGCAATTCATAGACTTGATTTGAATCCTAATTTGAACAAATCAACAGTTTTTTTCAATTTGTATGAAACAATCAATCACACATGAATATTGCTAGATAGTTGATGATATTAAGACATTTATGGCTGGGTAGGATGCTCATACCTGTAATTCCCAACACTACAGGAGGCTGAGGCCTTCAAGAGAATTCACTTTAGGAGGATCACTTGAGGCCAGGAGTTCAAGACCAGCCTGGGCAATGTACTGACACTCTCTCTTTAAAAAAAAAAAAAAATGGAGACATTGATGTTCATAGTTTAGGTCAGCAAACCTTTTCTAAAAAGGCCAGATAGCAAATGTTTTGGGCTTTGAGTGTGATATGATTTGGCTGTGCCCCCACCCAAACCTCATCTTGAATTTCCACGTCTTGTGGGAAGGACCCAGAGGAAGATAACTGAATCATGAGGGCAGGTCTTCCCCATACCGTTCTCATCATAGTGAATAAGTTTAACAAGATATGATGGTTTTAAAAAGGGGAATTTCCCTGCATAAGCTCACTTCTCTTGTCTGCCACCATGTGAGACATGCCTTTCACCTTCACCATGATTGTGAAGCCTCCCCAGCCGTGTGAAACTGTAAGTCCAGGAAACCTCTTTCTTTTGTAGGTTTCCCAGTCTCAGGTATGTCTCTATCAGCAGCATGAAAATGGACTAATACAGTGTGTCTATAGTCTCTGTTGCAACTACTCAACTATATCATGATAGCCTGAAAGCAGCCATAAACACATAAACAAATAGGTGTAACTATATTCCAATACAATATTATTTACAAAAACAGGCAACTGCATGGATTCTGCCAATTTCTATTTTAGAGATACATTTGGAAGAGCCTATGGATGAAAGTACACAATGCATGGAATTTGCTCCTAAACCTTACATTGGAGAGGATGGGAATGTGAGTGGAGAGTATGAATGAAACCAAGTTGGTCATGTATTGATTATTAGCTGAGAATGGAAACATGGGAATTTATTATACTAGTGACTCTCAAAATGTGGCCCCTGGACCCACAGCATCAGCATTACCTGGAAACTTGTTAGAAATGCCAATTGCAGGCCCAACTTCATATCTCTTGACAGAAACTCTAGGAATAAATCTCACCAATCTGTTTTTATAAGTCTTCCGGGTTATTTCAATGCACACTAACATAATTCTCTGTGTGTGTGTGTACTCATCTATGTTTGTAAAAAGTTGAGTTTTTAAAAATCCGATTCCCAAAGTGGCCACCCCAATAAACAGTCTCTTTCAGGCAATATCAATTGTTTTCACTGGAGTATGATATGTTCCTGTAACAGACAAATTTTAAAATTCAAATGAAAACAACCTCTTTCAAATGCAAACAACCTCTTCTGAAATGCTTATTAGGTCTTTTACCTAACTCTAAACAAATGACTAGCATACACATTTTTGTATAGTCTTGGGCTTTTCACAAAATCATTATTAGTAGTAAGACAGAAGCTTACCCACCAAAAGTTTATTTTGTATGTACTATTGGTCAAATATCTTCATTAATTTTTCAGAAAAAAAATTATTTGGTCTGGAAACAATGCTGTTATTGAGAATACATTTTCCTAATACCCTATTTCCTATAGGTATCAAATATTCTTTTCCATATTTTGTGACATTTTTACAATGATTTACAGCATTTATGATATGAGTTAATTTGAATTGAAAAATCTGCCAACTTTCTAAACCTCATCTCCAACAGAGTTCTTAACCTTCTCCTTATGCCAGTAAAAGTTTGCTATAGTTTTAGAAATGAGGTTTGTGGAGCAATTCTCCATTAATCTTTAAAATTTATTCTGGCTATTATAGAATGAAGATGCTCTCTGGGTAGCAAAGTAGTAACATGCTGTTTTATTGTACAAATTGACTACAGATTCTCTCATTTCTGTATAACTGAGCCCTTCTTTACCGGTGGCTAAGTGTATCAACTATTCATTCTAAACCTACTGATGGTGACAAGAAATCTAGAGGAGGGATCTAGAACATCATATATTATATCTAATATAACATCAGCAGAGGTTACATCATTTCCATGTCTTAATCTGATTTGCCTAAATGCCTTTAGTCTATCAGGATGGAAGTGCACTAGCAAAAGTTGGCTTTTTTGGGTCAAATATTCACTATATTAAAAAGCAATTTTCTAGAAACTGATCCAGGCATATCGTGTTCATTCTATATAATAGCATACAAATTCTCCTCTCATAATAAAGTGAATTATTTTATTAGTTAAGATAATTTGGTTGCAAGAAATAGAAACGGTCTGGCTAATTTATGCAGAAAAAAAATGGGGAAAAGATGGGATAACTCACAAAATGGAATTGAATGCGGAATAAACATGCTCAGAAAGGGTAGGAACTAGGGCAACCCCAGACACAAGCAGAAGCATGACCTGATGCATGTCACTTCAGGGGGTGCTGCAGAGATTATGAAGGAAAAGTGCCTGCCATTTTGGGTGTTTATAGCACTCTTCTCAAGAATGTAAATGCCTTCCAGTCATCAGATCACTGATTGATAGTCCTGCCAAAGCAAAACAGCCAAAGCTGTTAAAAAGAGGGATAGCTGGCAGGGTGCAGTGGCTCACACCTGTAATCCCAGCACTTTGGGAGGCCAAGGCAGGTGGATCACAAGGCCAAGAGATTGAGACCATCCTGGCCAACATGGTGAAACCCTGTCTCTACTAAAAATACAAAAAAATTAACTAGGCATGGTGGCGTGTGCCTGTAGTCCCAGCTACTCAGGAGGCTGAGGCAGAAGAATTGCTTGAACCTGGGAGGCGGAGGTTGCAGTGAGCCAAGGTCATGCCACTGCACTCCAGCCTGGCACCTGGTGACAGAGTGAGATTCTGTCTAAAAAAAAAAAAAAAAGAGGGATAGCTGAGCACTGAAGAAGGAGGCAAGAAAAGCAAATGTTCACTTCAATCATTAATTTTTAAAACATGGGTAAAATACTACTTAAAAGCAAGCCAATTATGAGAATCCCTTATTCAAGAAGTAAAGGCCACCAAGAAAGTTATTCATAACACAAAGCCTGTTACCTCTTATTTATGGTTATATAACTGAAGACACATACACATGTACACCCAAAAATATGAGTAAAAATTATAAAGTATGAATCATATTCAGCCTAATAATACAGGAAGTTCATTCATTTATATATCCACAAATATTTAGACACTGTTCTAAATAATAAGGATGCAGCATTGGAAAAAAATGTTTTTAAAGTTCTGCCTTGTAGAACTTATATATTGGTCAAAGGGAGACAAACAAAAGACATAATAAGTAGGTTAGTAGTGTCTTAGAAGGTGTTAAGTGCTACAGAAAAAAACTAATACAGCAAGACTGATAGGGAGTACCCGGTCAGGGCTGTGAATTTAAAGAGAGTGGCAGGAAAGATCTTATTGAGATGACAATGGAGCAAAGACTTATAGGAAGAGAGAGAATAAGTCAGGCAATATCTGAAGGAAAGTATTCCAGGAAGAAGGTATTCCAGCAAGTGCAAGGCATTGAGACAGGTATATACCTGGGATATTCAAGAGCCACAGAAAGGCCAGCACGGCTGGAGCCATTGCAATGAGTGGTGGAGAAAGAGATTGGAGGGTGAGGTCAGAAATAAGAAAGCAGCCTAGTCACAAAAGGCCTTGTAGCCTGGTCACATAAGGGTACATAAACACTGTGAAGCCTTTGGCTTTTTCTCTAAGCGAGATGGGAAACCCATGCTGCAGAGAATTAATGCCTGACCCAAAAATGTATCCTTCTCTTGAATCATTTTTCTATTTCAAAACCTGTCAAACTAAGGCATTCTTTTCCCCGTAGCTCTCAAAGCCTATCTCAACCCTTTCTAGACCACTAAAGATTTCTGCAATAGCCAGGCAATGTCTTCTTCCCACACATTCTTTTTTCGGTTTAAGGTAGCCAGGCCATTTCTATTTATTGCAACAAAATCATCTTAACTGATAAAATAATTTACTTTATCATTAGAAGATAATTTGTATATGATATAGATTGAATGCAATACACCTGGATAAGTAATTTTGTAGAAAATATGCTTGTTAAGGTATTGAATATTTAACATTAAAAAGTCATCTTTCAGTAGTACATTTTAAACCTGTTAGACTAAACGCATTTAGGCAAATCAGATGAAGAAGTAGAAATGGGCTGGGTGCAATACTTCATGCCTATAATCCCAGCACTTTAGGAGGCCAAGACAGGATGATCACTTGAAGTCAGGAGTTGGAGACCACCCCAGGCAACATAGCAAGATCCTACCTCTACAAAAATAAAATAAAATAATCAGCCAGGTGTGGTGGCACATGCCTATAGTCCTAGCTACTTAGGAGGCTGAGGTGGGAGGACTGTTTGAGTCCAGGAGTTCAAAGCCTGCAGTCAGCTAGGATCACACTACTACACTCCAGACTGGGTGGCAGAGAAAGACCCTGTCTAAAAAAAAAAAAAAAAAAAAAAAAAAAAAGGGAGAGAGATCCAAGATGGCCGATTAGCAACAGCTCAGGAATGTAGCTCCCAGTGAAAGCGCAGAGAACGAGTGGACACCGCACGTTCCGATGAATTTATGTTGCCCACAGACCAGGAGATTCCCGGCAGAGGAGCCACATGGGTTGCCAGCGCAACACTTTTGACCGGCGGCTGTTTTGCCGGTGCCCCAGCACGACGCTTCCCGGTGTGGAGTATACGGACGGAAGGGCTCGGCTGGTCCCATCCCCACAAGGAAAACAGCAATTGGAGGTGCTGGGGACTGAGAGTTTCACAGCAAGCACAGAGAACCTGGGAGGGTCTGGCTCTGTGGGGAACGGGCATCCGCCAAAGGAAAATTAAGAAACAGAGAAAACGTCATCACTGGGCGGAGAGAGATCCAAGATGGCCGCATAGCAGCAGCTCAGGATTGTAGCTCCCAGGGAAAGTGCAGAGAGCGAGTGGAGGCCGCATTGGCAGATGAATTTTTGATGCCCACAGTCTGGGAGATTCCCAGCGAAGGAGCCACATGGGTCATCAGCGTGACTCTTTTGGCTGGCGCAGTGCTTCTCGGTGCGGATTGTACGGGACTGGGTCCCTTTTAGTCGGGCTCGGCTGGTCCCACCCCCACAAGGAGAACAGCAATTGGAAGTGCTGAGGACTGAGAGCAAGCTCAGCTGAACCCAGGAAGGCCCAGCTCGGTAGGGAAGGGGTGCCACCCAAAGGAAAACTAAGAAACAGAAAAAACTTCATCACCAACAAGCCGGACATCCACTCAGAGACCCAATCTGAAAGTCGGCAATTACAAAGACGACAGGTGGATAAATCCACAAAAATGGAAGAAACCAGTGCAAAAAGGCTGAGAACACCCGAAATCTGAATGTCTCTCCTCCTACCAGGGATCGCAGCTCCTCATCAGCAAGAGAACAAGGCTGGACGGAGGATGAGTGTGATGAACTCACAGAATCAGACTTCAGAAGGTGGATAATAAGAAACTTCTGTGAGCTAAAAGAATATGTTCTAACCCAATGCAAAGAAACTGAGAACCTTGAAAGAAGATTTAACGAAATGCTAACAAGAATGGACAACTTAGAGAAGAATATAAGTGAATTGATGGAGCTGAAAAACACAACACGAGAACTTCGCGAAGCATGCACAAGTTTCAACAGCCGAATTGACCAAG
>CAUYQU010038459.1:0-11039 GCA_963574635.1 Cheracebus regulus
CTGGGTCAAATGGAATTTCTGTTTCTAGATCCTTGAGGAATGGCCACACTGTCTTCCACAATGGTTGAACTAATTTACACTCCCACCAACAGTGTAAAAGTGTTGCTATTTCTCCACATCCTCTCCAGCATCTGTTGTCTCCAGGTTTTTTAATGATCGCCATTCTAACTGGCATGAGATGGTATCTCAATATGGTTTTGATTTGCATTTCTCTAATGACCAATGATGATGAGCATTTTTTCATATGTTTATTGGCCGCATATTTGTCTTCTTTTGAAAAGTGTCTGTTCATGTCCTTTGCCCACTTTTCAATTGGTTTGTTTGTTTTTTTCCTGTAACTCTGTTTTAGTTCTTTGTAGATTCTGAATATTAGCCCTTTGTCAGATGGGTAGATTGTGAAAATTTTCTCCCATTCTGTTGGTTGCCAGTTTACTCTAATGATTGTTTCTTTTGCTGTGCAGAAGCTGTTAAGTTTAATTAGGTCCCATTTGTCTATTTTGGCTTTTGTTGCCATTGCTTTTGGTGATTTAGTCATGAAGTCCTTGCCTGTGCCTGTGTCCTGAATGGTGTTGCCTAAGTTTTCTTCTAGGGGTTTTAGGGTGTTAGTTCTTATGTTTAAATCTTTAATCCATCTGGAATTAATTTTTGTATAAGGTGTAAGGAAGGGGTCCAGTTTCAGCTTCCTGCACATGGCTGATCAATTTTCCCAACACCGTTTATTAAACAGGGAATCCTTTCCCCATTGCTTTTGTCTAGTTTATCAAAGATCAGATGGTTGTAGATGTGTAGTGTTGCTTCCAAGGCCTCTGTTCTATTCCACTGGTCTATATCTCTGTTTTGGTACCAGTACCATGCTGTTTTGATTACTGTAGCCTTGTAGTATAGTTTGAGTCAGGTAGCGTGATGCCTCCAGCTTTGTTCTTTTTGCTTAGGATTGTCTTGGCTATGTGGGCAATCTTTTGGTTCCATATGAAGTTTAAAGTGGTTTTTTTCCAGTTCTGTGAAGAAGGTCAACGGTAGCTTGATGGGGATAGCATTGAATCTATAAATTACTTTGGGCAGTATGGCCATTTTCACGATATTGATTCTTCCTAACCATGAGCATGGAATATTTCTGTAATGAACAGGTAAATCTCTTGTGATAAGAAAGCGATAGAGAATTTTCTTTTTCAAAAAAACAAAAATTTTTAAAAAGCCCTTAGTTTATGAAAACAAAATGGTAGGGGAAAACAAAAAAACTAGCCCTTGAAGAAAAAAAAATTAGCCCTTCCTTTCACACACTGCCCTCTCCGCTGCCCCTACTGTAGGTAGGGGCCCTTGCACTGACTCGTACTCACCCAACTCCTCTCCTTAAACTGATGTCCTCCAAAGTGGCAGAAGGAGCAGCTTGTCTTAATGGTGAAAACCAGTCTTTGCTGAATGCAAACATGCGCTATCTAATGATATTTAACAGCTTCTACAACAAATTGAACTTGTATTAGTTTCCTCAGGCTGCCATAACGAAGTACTAGATGCCTTAAACAACAAAAACTTATTTTCTCACAGTCTAGAGGCCAGAAGCCCAAGTTCAAGGTATCAGCAGGGTTGGTTCCTTCTGAAGGCTTTCTTCTTGGCTTGTAGATGGTCTTCTCCCTGAGTCTTTACATAGACTTTTCTCCGTACATGTGCGAATTTCCTCTACTTGTAAGGATAGCAGTTGTATTAGATTAGGAACCACCCTAATAACCTCATTTTAATTTAATCACATCTCTAAAGACCCTATCTCCAAACACAGTCACATTTAGGGATACTAGGGGTTGGGACTGTAACATATGAATTTTGGAGGAATGCAATTCAGCCCATAGACAAAGTTCATGCTCACCCATATCACAGCATCCCTGGCAAATTGAAATGTGTCCATATCTTCATCCCTAGCCCTGGCTTCACACTGTATTAGAAATCATATATTACATATCACAACAGGACTATATTACATTCTTCTAACATGGGCTTCAAAAAGCATTTAGCTTTATAATGTAAGGTCCTTGCTGTTGGCTGAGCATATTTAAATATAAAATTCATAGAATCTGGATTTTGATTTGGAAAACAAATTCTACTTGTACTGTTTGGCCAGAGGGAAAGAATTTTTCAAAGACTCTAGAGTCTGCACTCTCTATCACAGTATTTTCAGTATCTGCAAAGATGTCTCAGAGGTCAAACAGAAACAGAACTCTATTCTCTACCAAATCACAAACTGGAAAGGTCTCCTGTCGTCTATTTTCTAGGTCATTTCATATGAGTTCAGTTTTGTTTGTTTACAAAGGAATTGCTTCTCCCTTGTTGATGCCCATGTCAATTAATTCTGAGTTTGCCGAGTGACCAGAGGACCGATTGCTGTTCTGTTGAAGTTGCTTTGTAGGCTGCCCACCTGTAAGAGAGAAAGTTACTGTCTCCTCATTTAATCCAATAGTCCAGAATCTTTCCCTCTGATTGAACTCAATGTTGGCTCTTGGGAAACTGGAAGTTCTTTTTTTACAGGAAAAAGAAAATTAAGTAGCTGTCAAATAAATGTAAACCTCAGTTACATGTCTTTACTTATAGTACCTCTCTAGGTTTTAAGTATTTCTAAAATTTACCTAAAACGATAGAAAATAATATATACCACAGCCAGCTTTCAATTATTCCAGGTCTGTTTACTCATTTACTTCTGGGGCAGTTTTCTTCTGCTCCCTTACCTTCACATATTTTAAGCATTCCATTGCCCACTAACATGCTCAGGAGAATAGAAAAATAAAAGAAAGAATAATGGAAACTCAGATCAACTTTAATAACTAAACGTTACATTTGGAAAATAATAGGCCTGCAATTGAAAGACAGTATAATAGAAAAACAAAAAATATTTGGGGTTAAACTGTAAAATTTAATAATTCCTGACAAATCTGATACCCTTTACTACAGATGGTAGTGTTTTCATAATTTAATGATCTCTTTAAAAATGTTATTAAACATCCATGGCATTTTTCTCTTGCTATAATTTTTAATAAGATTAACATGTTACACTTAAAAAGGGCACAGTTGTCTCTCAATATGCCACACTTGTGTTTAACAGAAAAGTTGAAAGTAGCAGGCAGATGCTGAAGCCACAAATGACAAAGGGAAGAAAGTAAATTCTAAAGGACTGGTGTGGTGTTGCCATAGCAAATTTATTTTGACCACTGTGATATGAATCATATTTTTAGCTGATAAATCCTATAATAAAAGATAGAAATACTCCATTCATCGATAATATGTAACACTCTTCATATAATTTTAGAAATTAGATAATATAGAAATATTTTTATCAAGTACAACAGTAATAATGATAAAACTAACATGTATTGAATTCTTCCCAGTGACATGCGTTATGCTAAATTCTTTACCTCTATTACCTCATTTAATTCTGCCAATACCCCTATGGAGTAGTTACAGTATGATCCCTATTTTACAGGTGAGGGAACTCAGAGTTTAAGCTAAGTAACTTGCCCAAGGTCTAGCAGTTGTAAGTAAAGGAGCCACAATGCACATGCAGTTTAATTTCACAGTCCTCCTACAAATGCATTCTAAGATGTTCTCCCAGATGTCGTATCAATTTCCCTTTAAGAATCCTTCATTTCTTCTCCTCCCCCCACCCCACCACCCACCTTTTGCCTTCACTCTTCCAACTTCAGTTGGTCAGATTCCTCTTCCCATATAAGCTACTTGACCATGCCACTATCCCATCTTTCTCCCAGCCCCAGCTGCCAACCCTCTCAGCTACATCATCTCAAGGCAGCCAGAGCTAGAAGATGAGGGAAATTGGGGAAATGGCCTTCCAGTGACTGTTCTCTGTTTTGATCAGGTATCTGGGAAGAGACTCACGATAACAGTCATACTTATCTGTGTCTATTTTCCTTGGGAGGGAGGCCAATAGTGGGGTCATCTGAGGTCTGTTTCAAGATGCAAAGGATAGTGTCAGGAGATGCACAGGTGTTGCCAAAAGACAAGCAAGTGGAAGGTGGCAGATTGCAAGTAAGAAAAGTAGCAAGCAGCCAAAATCCACAAGAATGATATTAAGGTAGAGCTAGTAGAAAATCTTCACATTTCTGGTGACTAGTTTGCCACGAAGGAGTCCTATACTTACTGAACCCCACTGCATTTGGGAGTGCCTTGCAGAATTACAATCAAAGAGTACAGTAATCTGGACAGTAAAGGAGAAGGACGCAGCTTTAGGGAGTTCTACCTTATAGTGCTTGATAGTAACTAAACCCAACATTCAATAGTAATTAGCATGTTCATTCCAGAAGTGGTAATAGATTTAAAAATCTATCTTACATACATGTATGACTGTGCATGCTTTAACAAGTTTAACATTGTTTCTGCTTTAGGAGAAATTACCATTCCTGCTGAGCAATACTCAGGGCTCATGTTGGCTGCCATAGAAGGTACATCCTCACCAGATGTTTATGGGAAAAACTGGCACAGCCTGGGTTCAGGAGATGTTTATGATTCACCAGGGTGGGGTCTGGGTGAGATGAAGATGCAGAATATCTTCCAATCATGAGGGTCCCTCAAGGCTTTGTTCCAGGCACTGTTGGTAACTCCTCTGTCTTCACTGCCCTTCATGTTCCTTTCTCCTCTCAGCCAGTGTACCAGTTAGGATGCATTTGGCAGCAGGACACTAAAGCAGCAGATGCAACTACCTTAAACCATAATGGAATGCATAATACCACATAGAAAGAGGCTCAGAGATAAGATAGCTCTCCACAAGGAGCCTCAGGCTCTGGCTTCATTTCTTTATGATTCCTTTGAATCTTCTTTTGACTTTGTCCATCTGTCTGCCTGCCTCCTCCTCAGGCTGGAAGCAAAATGGCTACAGCACTTGCCACACCTTCTCTGGATGCAACACTTTCAGAGGCAGAAAGAGGCCATCTTATGTTTGTATCTCTTCTTAAAAGTGAGGAAAACTGGCCATTCACATCTTATTTTGCAGAATTCTCATGCCTAAAACAATTACTAGCATGGAGGATGAGACCGCCATCATTGGCAGTCACCCATCAGGACCCAGCAGCTGAATCTGTGCCGAAGCACATGATCAAGTGTGGGGGAAGTAACTGGATAAATTTGAGGGTTAGGTTTGGGGATTGGATTTGGGGAAAGCAACTTCCCATAGTATAATATTTGATATAGCCAAGAAACCTCTTCCACTTTGGGGTGAGGGTAAGGAGGCAGCATGTCGTTCAACATGATGCTTTCTCTCAAATATTCCGTCTATATGTCATTTCTGTTCCTCTAAATGTCTGGGCTTTTAAAAACATAAAAGCCGGATTTATCTTTTTTTTTTTTCGCTTTTCTCTCATGACATCATTTCCATGAGACAACAAGCATAGACTAGACTGACTCCTTGAATTTCAAAGGAAAGGCAAAGTGGATAAAGGAACAACTAGCAAAAATAAATAAATTAGTATTTCAATCATATAATCCTTCCTCACATTCAGTCAGCCCATAAGTGTTCTATCACCACCACCACTAAGGGAAACCTGGTACAGTTCCTTCCTCCCCACCTCCTCGGCAGCTTCATGACACCTCGCTCCTCAAGCTGTTTCTCTCGGTGACTCCTTCTTCCTTCTGAAGTTAATAACTAACCCAGTCTCACCTAAAAATAGCAAAAAAGTAGAAATACACCATGTGGGGTGCCAGAACTCTCAAGTGTTCTTAAAGATAGTTCATCCTCTTCCTCTCTTCTTTTAACCTCTACTTCGGTTCTAGGCCTACCAGTCTGCCACAACCCTTGTTTGAGAATATCAAGATCACTGAAAACAGTGACAAAAGGCAGCATTTTCATGCAACGATTTTGACAACTATCCTGAACTGTCTCTTGTATCCATAATGGCATATTCTCTTCCAAGCAGGATAAATCACAGACTATCAGCATTTTATATTTGACTAATTTATGCACACACGCTTTCATCTTACACTAATCCTCTTTTATGCTTATTTTCCAATGGCATCTTCCTCCCTCATGTTTTTCTCAGTCTCCCCAGTTGACATTTTTGGTGTTTCCACAAAATGCCAAGCACCATGCTGCACTTAGCATTTTTCTTGACTTTCCATAATGATGGCCCAACTTCAGCCAGGCCTTGATTATAATTTTCCACATGATGCTTCCTAGCACTTTCTGAAATTGCCTGATAATGACTCTGCATTGTGTTGACAGAAATAATTCTTGTTAAAGCAGTATCTTATTAGGGCTTCCACTTAACCTGTTTGTGCAGATTCCTGGCCTGGGATTCTGACTGAGTCGGGCACCCATTCCTGTCAGCCTCTATTTGTAACAAAACCTGAGGGTTTTCTTTAGTGATAAGAACCAAAGGATTTATTGAGAATGACTGGATCTAAACTCTGGAAATCTATTGTCCATATTTAACTCTTTATTAAGCATAATTTTTGAAATAATTCTATGCAAAAGCCTACAAAGGGGATTCAGCAGGATTCCAAAACACACTTTCAGTTCTTCCTTAACTTATTGGTAAAAACCATTATCTGAAGAAATTGTCTGAATTCTGATCCATAGGTGTCTTTTTTCTTTAGTTGTCCAGGTTCTTCATTCAGTCCCTCAGGCATCTTCATTCAAAGACGTATCCTAGTCCTCTGCTGTGTGTCACGTGTACTCTTGTGCCCCTGAGATCTGCTTCTGCTATTGGGTGGAGAGTGACTTCTCAATCTCTGGTTTTAGACCCCAAGTGACTACGTTATTTCTTGGATTTCTGAGAAGAGTTGTGTCTTTGTTTGGGCTGCTGTAAAAATCATACCATAAACTAAGTGGCCTACAAACAACAAATATTTACTTCTCACAATTCCAGAGGCTGGAAGTCCCAGATGATGATGCTGGCAGATTCTGTGTCTGGAGAAGGCACACTTCCACATGACGGAAAGGGTGAGGTGCCTCTTGGGCCTCCTTTATGAGGACACTAATCCCGTGTATTAGGGCTCTGCCCTCATAGCCTGTCTCCCAGAGACCCCACCTCTTAATACCATCACGTTGAGGGTAAGCGTTTTAACACATAAATTCTGGGGGGACACAAATTTTCAGACCATAACAGGCTGCTGCTTCCATTACTTTTTGTGAAATGCTTGTTCTTAGTTTTTAGTGACAGGGTAAATGCTTTTCTAATTTGATTAGACTGGAGTTCCGCCTGACTTTCTACTCTAATCCAAGTGCTTTGTATTATAGAGCAGGATTTGTCAGATTTCTCTAGGTTCTGTCCCAGTGTTTGTTGTTACCCTACAGTGATAAGGAAAAATATCTTGTTTCCGTTGGCGGATAAAATAGCTCCCTGCTTGAGCTATGAATGGATCTCATCTCCTCCCTTCCAGCAGAAACTGAGCTGCCAAATGACCTTTGAGTGGCAACTTAACCATACCTTTTGGCTTCCATAGATCCAGGTTTCATTGGGAAACTCAGGGTTATCAACTGGAGCTCTCTATTTTATCTCATCAGCAAAGTGTGTGTGCATGTGCACACTGATACTTTAAAGTGCTTCAGAATGCTATATTAGTTATCTATTGTTACATAGCAGATGACCCTCAATTTAGTGGTTTAAAACAACATGTACCTATAATCTCACAGTTTCTATGGTCAGGTATCCAGAAGCAGTTTAGCTGAATGGTTATGGCTCAAAGCCTCTGAAGAGTTTGCAGTCAAGCTCTTGGCTGAAGACGCTGGGAGAGGACCCATTTCCCAGCTCACTTGAGCATTTGCCAGCAGGCCTGATTTCCTTGCCACATCAGTCACACCCTAGGTTGCCTGAACATCCACATGACAAGCAGCTGGCTTCCCCCAGAGAGAACAGAGAGAGCACACAGACAGAAACTGCTGTCTTTCGTGCCCTAACCTCAGAAGTGTTATGCCATCACTTCTTTCATGTGCCAGTAGTCACACAGACCAACCCTGTAGAGTGTAGGTGGGGACTATACAGGGGGGTAATACCAGGAGACGAAGGTCACTGGGGACCATGTTACAGTCTGGCTACCACAGATGCCTTTAAATAGATTATGTATTTTAAGTTGTGGATTTCAACCAGTCCCTATTGTCTTTCCAGGAACCTAAACCACCAATTCCCCATTCCTTTTCTTTAATGACATGGGTTTATGACTTCTGGTCTAACCATTTCATGCCCAGTGTCCTTTGTATTATATCTAAAAAAAAAAAAAAAATCCTGGCCTCAACCAATAGCAACACAATTATAATCCACACTTATTGCATACTTTCAAAAGTAATATTAGCAAAATATTCAGCACGTGATTACTGAAGCAACAAATAAAATAAAATGAGGAGGCCGGGTGTGGTGGCCCATGCCTGTAATCTCAGCACTTTGAGAGCCCGAGAAGGGTGTGGATCACTGGAGGTCAGGAGTTCGAAATCAGCTTGGCCAACATGGTGAGACCCCATCTCTACTTAAAATACAAAAATTAGCTGGGCATGGTGGTGAGTGCCTGGAATCCCAGCTCCTCCGGAGGCTGAGGCAGGAGAATTGCTTGAATCCAGGAAGGGGAGGTTGCAGTGAGCCGAGATTGTGCCACTGCATTCCAGCCTAGGTGACAAGAGTGAGATTCCATCTGGAAAATAAATAAATAAATAAAATGAGGGAGCAGGACACCAGCTAGTCAGTTGCAAAACCAAAGTATCCTAACTTCTAATCCAGCTCTCTTTCTTGGACAATGTATGGCCCCTCTTCAGCTTTTCGAGGTTGAAGATGTGTTCTCGGTTGCTTCAAAGGGCAGAAGCAGAACTAAAAGGTGATACCAATATTGAGTTCAGTATAATGACAGCTTAGCAATTAGAGACTCCACAGCAATCACATGGATTCCCTGGTTGGAAGCATTCAAATCAAACTTGGATGATCAATTTCAGGAATTTCTGGGAGCTTAAGGAGACCAAACCAGACAATCTCTAAGAAGTTTTCTTCCAAACGTGAGTTTCTATAATCTGCTCTTCTGGCCCAGTGGAAAGTAACTTCCTTAGCCATTAACTCATATCCTCACTAGCAATTCCAAACTAAGAAATGGAAGAGGAAAGCAAGGATTGGCTGAGGAATGCCAGGAGTGAGTTTTCTGTCCTTACCCTAGTTTCACATCTCTTGGATACAGAGAAAAGTGCTACCCGCTGCTTCTTGCCTCTCGTTCCCCTCACTCTTTCTCTTTCCTTTTTACTGTCAACCATAGTCCTTTCTGTCCTGAGAAGTGCATCAGGTGTGTCCCACCCCTCCATTGTGAGGTTTATGTGTGTGTTTCATAGTGGCTCATTCTTAGAATTTGGATAAGCCCTCCACTGAATTTCAATTCAAATCAGGAAATATTTGAGGGCTGCTACTCAGAGCCAGCATGTTTCTGAGCATTTAGAAGGCCGGGAGGAGGCGTGACAACTGTCACCTCAAAGAACTTGCTGTTTGTAAGTTTTACCGCCCTAGCCCACCCCAGTTACAATCCTAATTGGCACTAAGGGAAACAAAAGGCATCTTCCTCATTCTCCAGACTTCACACTTTTCAGAAACAACCCGTGGGTGACCTCCAAAATTTCACACAAAATAAGCACGAAGTTAACCATTACACAAATCACAGAATTTAGCCTGTATTTAAGAGAACACTTTTTAGCTACATGGTGATTTTTACTTCATGTATCTCAAATTATTTCCTTCAAAGGCACACTTAGTTGTCTGCTGCACAAAGAGAAACCAATATGGCACAGTTTTAAAATTATATTTAATCACTTTCATGGTGTGCTCTACTTGGTAAAGAAGCGGGGAAGAAAGGTTAAGTAAAGGCCAGGATCCTTTTTCTGCAGTGGATGACTGACATAGGAAAGAGATGAGTTGCCCAGGCTTTGCTTTTTGCTACCTGCAGTATAAAACTCCTTAACATTGTCCCAAATTCCTTTTACAGATATTTTATTTTCAATGTCTAATTTTGTTCAGCTTTTCTTCCCTTACCATCTTTTTCTTCTTTTTCCATGTATAATACATAACAACAATTTCACAACTCCAAAAACATAGAAACCTCAGAATAATATTTCCTGGGAAAAATTAATCTCTGTACCTCCAGTTACCAAGAATCATTTGCACATGAAACCCTGAATTCCCGCCAGTGAAAGATTTGCATCTTTCATTAATCTAATGCAGTAGCAATTCTTATACCATATCATTCTATTGGAATTGATGACTAATCATCCCCAAAATTCTTTTGAAACTATTGTTCCCATAATTTTGTGTTTCGATTGAAAAATGTCATGACCCATATCTCCTTACATTTTTATGTTATCTGTTGCATAGCTAATCCCTCCCCTTCAGATTTAGTGGCTTAAAACATCAACCATTTATTCAGCTCACAATTCTGTTAGGCAGTTCTTCTGGTCTTCGATGAACTCACTCATACTCTGTGATCAGCTGCTCTATTGGCTAGTGCTGACTGGACTAAGGGGACCTCAGTTAGGAGTATTCCTCTCTGCTTATGTGGTCTCTCATCCTCCAGCAGGCTGGTTCACATGGTGGTGGTGGGGGGTTCCCAAGAGAAGTTCATTGGTATCTGAAAGGGCTCTTGAAGTTCAGGCTCAACCTATCACAGTGTTACGTCCACTGTGTCCTGTTGGTCAAAGCAAATGAAAAGGACAGCCCAAATGCAAGAGATGGAGAAAGAAATTCCACCTCTTATGTCAGAAGCTGCAAGTGTTGTGTCCAGTATTGCAATCTACCATCCCAGCCATTTAAAGCTTATTTTCTTTTAGTATTTTCTCTTCTTTTTTTTTTTTTTTTAAAGAGAAAGAAAGAAGAAGAGATTTTAGAAAAAGAGAGAAAAGGAGAAAGAAAGAAACCACAAAAGAAAGAAAAAAATGAAAGAGAAAGAGGAAGAGATTTTAGAAAAAGAGAGAAAAGGAGAAAGAAAGAAACCGCAAAAGAAAGAAAAAAAGAATGAAAGAAAGAGGAAGAGAAAGAGGGAGAGAGAATGGGATTCTTGTTTTATTGCCCAGGCTAGAATGCAGTCTAAAAATG